>VSMD01137425.1:0-47938 GCA_008750895.1 Mirza zaza | reverse complement strand
GTCTTTTACCTCCTTGGTCAAGTATATTCCTAGGTACTTTAATTTCTTTGTTGCTATTGTGAAGGGAATTGAGTCTTTGATTTGGTTCTCAATTTGATTGTTGTTGACGTATATGAATGCCTCTGATTTCTGTGTATTGATTTTCTATCCTGAGACTTTACTAAATTCATTTATCAGTTCCAGGAGTTTCTTGGTTGAATCTTTGGGGTTCTCTAAATATAATATCATATCATCAGCAAACAGTGAAAGTTTGATCTCTTCTGCCCCTATTTGGATACCTTTAATTCCACTTTCCTGTCTGACTACTGTAGCCAGGACTTCCAGCACTATGTTGAATAGAAGTGGAGATAGTGGGCAGCCTTGTCTGGTTCCAGTTCTAAGTGGCAATGCTTTCAATTTTTCCCCATTCAGTATGATTTTGGCTATGGGTCTGTCATATATGGCTTGAATCATTTTTAGATATGTCCCTTCTATGCCTATTTTATTAAGTGTTCGTATCATGAAGGGATGTTGAATTTTGTCGAAAGCTTTTTCTGCATCTATTGATAGAATCATGTGGTCTTTGTTTTTGCTTCTGTTTATGTGGTGAATTGCATTTATAGATTTCCGTATGTTGAACCATCCCTGCATCCCTGGGATGAAGCCCACTTGGTCGTGATGGATTATTTTTTTGATAAGTGTCTGGATTCGGTTAGCTAGGATTTTGTTGGAAATTTTTGCATGTATATTCATTAGGGATATTGGTCTGTAGTTTTCTCTTTTTGTTGCATCCTTTCCTGGTTTTGGTATCAGAGTAATATTCACTTCATAAAAGGTGTCGGGGAGGTTTTCATTCTTTTTGATATTGTGGAATAGTTTCTGCAAGATAGGTATTAGTTCTTCTTTGTAGGTGTGGTAAAATTCAGGTGTGAAACCATCTGGACTGGGACTTTTCTTTTTAGGGAGATTTTTAATTGCTGTTTCTATTTCAGCTCTTGAGATTGGTCTGTTCAGGAAATCTATTTCTTCCTGGTTGAGTCTAGGGAGGATGTGTGTTTCTAGAAATTTGTCATAAATGAAGAAATCAAGATGGAAATAAAAAAATTCTATGAACAGAATGACAATGGAGAGACAAGTTATCAAATCCTCTGGGACACAGCTAAAGCATTTCTGAAAGGAAAGTTTATTTCCATAAATGCCTATAACCAAAAGTCAAAAAGATCACAAATAGACAATCTAATGAAATGACTCGAAGAGCTGGAAAAAGAAGAACAGACCAACCCCAAACCCAGCAGAAGAAGTGAAATCAACAAGATCAAATCAGAACTAAACAAAATTGAAAACAGGGAAGTTATTCAGGAGATTAATAAAAAAAGTTGGTTCTTTGAAAAAATAAACAAAATTGACATGCCATTGGCTAGGTTAAGGAAAAGCAGAAAAGAGAAATCTCTAATAAGCTCCATCAGGAACAAAAAAGGAGATATCACAACTGATCCCAAGGAAATACAAGATATAATTTATGAATACTACAAAAATCTTTATGCACACAAACTGTTTTGTGACTTTTTGATAAAAGCCATTCTCACTGGAGTTAAGTGATATCTCATTGGGATTTTGATTTGCATTTCCGTGATGATTAGAGATGTTGAGCATTTTTTCATATATTTTTGGCAATTAGTCTATCTTCTTTTGAAAGGTTTCTGTTCATATATTTTGCCCACTTTTTAATGGGATTCTTTGTTTTTAAATCATAGCATCAATCTGAAGAACTGCCAAAACTTTCTCTATGGTAAAGGAGAAGTTTGGTCTTCAATGCCAAATTGATTATGCTCCAAAATTATGTTTTTAAGTCAATATTTTAGAACTTTAAAAAGATTTTTCCAGAGAAATAATACTGCAAATTGATGCACATTCACTAGTTTACCCAAAACATTTAAACATCTAAGGAGCATAAATAAAATACAGGTATAAAAATACAGGCCATTGACACAAAGAAAAGCAAATGAGCCAAAGGAACAAAATAGAAACAGTCATACTCTATCACCTGATTTATGAGACAAATAACACTGTAGCATAGGAGGAAAAGAATGATCTTTTCAATAAATGGTAGTGTCACTCATATATACATAAGGAATCAAAATAAATCTTAACTTCCTATCTTACAACATATATAAAAATCACCTTCAGATTATCTGTAGCTCTAAATAGGAAAATTAAAACAATAAAGTTCTAGAAGAAAACATAAGAGAACATCTTCAGGTTCTTAAGATAGTTAAAAGATCTCTTAAACAGGACACAAAATAGCACTAACTTCTCTTTAAAGGGAAAAAATGATAAAATGAATTGGATTAAAATTTAAAATTTCTGTTCATCAAAGACACTAGTAAGAGAATGAAGAAAAGCAGTAACATGAAAGAAAGTATTTATAATACTATATTCCAAAAAGACTCTTATCCAGAATAGATAAAAGCTTTTACTTATCAATGACAAAAAGGAAGACAACCCCACAGAAAAACTGACAAATCTTTAAGTAGGCACATCACTCTGAGAAGCTATTCAAATTGGCAATAAACATATTAAAATGTACCTAACTTTATTAGTCATCCAGAAAATGCATATTAAAATCACACAATGCAATGTCACTAACCACTCTCAGGAATGGCTAAATTTTTTAAATTAAGAAAAAAAATAACCGACAATACCAAGTATTAGAAAAGAAGTAGAGCAAGGGGAACTGGCACACACTGCCAATGAGAATGGAAATTGGCACAACCACTTTGGAAAACTGTCTAGCAGTATCTACTATATCAGTTAGCTTTTTGCTGCATAACGAATCACCCCAAAGCTTCATGGCTTATACCTACAACCAATTTATTTAGTTCACAATTCTGTGAGTTGGCAACTGGGCAGCTCATCCACAGTAACATCTCAGCTGGAGTTACTTATGTGTCTGCTATACCTACGTGACAGTTGCCCCTGGGTGACTAAACAGAGTGGGTCTCAGTAAGCTATAAATGAAGGCACACTGAGTAGAATAGCCAGCCTTCCCACATTTCTCACAGGGACAGCAGAGGAGAAAAAAAAATTTGACCCAGCAAAGAATCAGTAAAAATTAGACCCAGTTGCAAGACAAGGGAAGGGGGAATGATGGAAAAAGTAGTTACCAAGTTTTCCCTGAAATTTGTAGTGTACCTTACCTACCAATTCATTTTATATACCAGCAGATCCAGTATTTACCTATGATTCTTAGACCTCTATATCTATTGTTATGATCTCTTTTCAACACGTAACATCATTTTGCCCTCTCTCATTTCTAGATCACATTGAAGACAACACAGAGTTTTCTATTTTATTGTTCTTTACAAATATCCAGCTTCTCTTTCATTGATCAGTTCTAATGGTTTGGGGGTAATTTTAATTGTTTCTTTTCTGTTTTTGTTTCGGCTTGGTTTGGTCTTTTCATTTCATTAAATTAAATAAGGGATCTTTGATCCTTAGTATCACTTCGGACACATCACAGAATTTTTTAATCAAACTTTGCCATTATTCATTAAAGTCTGCACTTGGTTTTAATTACCATTTTTACACACAGCTACTCAGGAGTGTTTCTGTATTTTGTTTTTAATTTTCAGGTGAAAAGATGGATAGAGAACTATCCTTTTGATGTTAATTTCTAGTTTTATTAAAATGAAGTCATTTAATTGGAATTTCTTTATATACTAATTAAATCAGTTTTATAAATATCCCATAACCATCTGAAAAGACTGTAAATTCATATCTCATTCTTTTACTTGGTTTGTCTTCTGTAAGCATACTTTTTTTTAACTTTTAGAAAGTGCTCTACTATTTTAAAAATAAAACATGAACCACAGCAATTTCTCCCATCTCAAAACTTTTTTTTTTTTTTTTTTGAGACAGAGTCTCACTTTATTGCCCAGGCTAGAGTGAGTGCCGTGGCGTCAGCCTAGCTCACAGCAACCTCAAACTCCTGGGCTCAAGCAATCCTGCTGCCTCAGCCTCCCAAGTAGCTGGGACTACAGGCATGTGCCACCATGCCCGGCTAATTTTTTCTATATATATTAGTTGGCCAATTAATTTCTTTCTATTTATAGTAGAGATGGGGTTTCGCTCTTGCTCAGGCTGGTCTGGAACTCCTGAGCTCAAATGATCCGCCCACCTCGGCCTCCCAGAGAGCTAGGATTACAGGCTTGAGCCACCGCGCCTGGACTCAAAACATTTTTTAGTTCTTTCAGAAAAGGTAACTCAAGAGGAACAGTGATTTAACAAAGGAAAAATTCTACATATAGAAACAAATTTTTAATTGTTCTGACAGGCTTCAACTCTTTTACTCATCTTTAGCTATAGTTACAAATGAAAAATATACTTGCAGATTAGGAAGACAAATTATTTCATTTTCTTTAAAAAAATAAAACACAAAACAAGAAAATAAATTGTTGCCTCACAGCTGATTGGTCATGGGAAACAACAGAATGTCTTCATTTTTTAAATTAAAATTTACTCTATTAACAGAAACTTTATTCTTGCTAGAAAATAAAAATTTACTCTATAGTTCTATGAGCTTTAACAAATGCATACAGTGGTGTAACCAGTAAAACACAAACAAATCAGTTCCATCAAACCTAAAAAAAATTCCCTAGTGCTACTTACACCCTTGTAGCCAAATTGTACCTCAACCCTTAACACCAAGAAACTACTAATCTGTTCTCTATCTTCATATTAATAGTTTTTCCATTTCCACAATATCATACAAATGTAATCAGAAACACATAGCCTTTTCAGTCTTCTTCTTTCACTCGGTATAATATATCTGAAATTCACCCACTTTATTGTATGATTTGATAGTTGAGTCCTTTTTATTACTGAAAAATATTCTACTGTACGGATATACATGCAATTTGTTTATCCATTCTCCAATTGAGAGGCATCTGGAACTATTTGTAGTTTGGAACAATAACCCAAAAGGGTTGGGGTGGGGGGATTGCTATTATACATATTTTCTATAGGTTCTTGCATGAACACAGACTTTCATCTCACTTGAGTAAATACTTAGGAGTGACACTGCTGGGTCATGTGGTAAATGGAAGTTTCACTTTTTTAAAAAACCTGCCGACAGTTTTCCAAACTAATATTTTGCATTCCTTCCATCAAGAGGTAAGAGTTCCACTTGCTTCTCTTCACCAGCATTTGGCATTGTCAGGTTTCTCTTTGTTTTAACCATGCTAATAGATGTGTAGTGGTATCTCATTGCAGTATATTTTGCCCCATCTTTTTATTAGGTTGTTTTCTTATTGTTGAGTTTTGAGAATTCTTATATATTCTGAAGTCACTGTCAGATATGTGATCTACAAATATTTCCCCTAGTTCCTGGTTATCAAGATAAAATTGGCCTCATGACATAAGTGTGAAAGCATTACCTCCTCTAAAAGAGATTATGCAGAATTGGTATTATTTCTCCCTTAATTATTTGAGTTTATTGGTAAAACCCTCTGGGCCTGAAGTTTTCTTTGTTGTTAGGTTTTTAACTACAAATTCAATTTATTCAATAGATATAGGACTTTTCAGGTTATCTATTTCTTATTCAGTGAAATTTGGCAGTTTGTGTTGCTCAAGGACTTGGACCCTTTCATTTACACTGCCAAATTGATGCCCACAGAGGTCTTTGAAGTACTCCCTTATACTTTGAGCATCTGTAGGGTCTCTTGTGAAATCTCCTCTTTTATTTCTAATGTTAGCAAATTCATTCTTTTTATTCTTGGTCAGTCTGGCTAAAAGTTACTTGATTTTATTTATCATTTAAAGATCTAGCTTTTGGTTTCATTGATTTTTTTTTTTTCTTGCTTTTCCGTGTTGAATTTCACTGATCTCTATGTTAATCTTTATTCTTTCCTCCAACTATTTGCTTTGGGTTTAACTTGCTCTTCTTTTGCCAGTTTCTTTAGATGGGAGCTTACATTAATGATTTAAGGTTTTCTTCTTTTCTCTCTGGGTGCTTTCAAGATTTTCTCTTTGTCTTTGTCTTTCAACACTTTTAATACAATGTGGCTGGGTGTGAACATCTTTGTGTATATCTGAACGTAAAGTCATTGAGCTTCTTGGATTATGTAGATTGATGTTTTAAAATTTTTAGCCATTATTTTTCCAAATATGTTTTCTGCTCATTTGTCCCTCTCCTCTCATTCTGACACCCCCATTATACATATTTTGGTGCACATAATGGTATTTCCCATTTCTCTCAGGCAATGGTCATTTTTCTTGATTCAATTTTCTCTGTTCTTCAGCTTACATAATCTCCATCCATCTATTTTCAAATTATTTGATTGTTTCTTCTGCCAGTTCAAATCTACTGTTGAATCCTTATACTGATTTTTTTTTTACTTCATTTATTATACTGTTTAATTCCAGAATTTCCATCTGGTTCTTTTGTTTTGTTTTGTATTTCAGACATGAGGCCTTGCTAAGATGTCCAGGCTGGAGTGCCGTGGCTACTAATAGCCACAATCATGGTACACTACAGGCTCAAACTCTTGGACTCAGAAGATTCTCCCAAGTAGCTGGGACTACAAGCATGCACCACCATGCCCAACTCTGGTTCTTTTTTATAATTTCTATGTTTTTATTGATATTCTCTATTTGATGAGACATGGCCATCATGGCTTCTTTTACTCCTTTGAACATGGTTTCCTTTAGTTCTTTGAACATATTTATAATGGTTTCTTTGAAGTCTTTGTCTGTTAAATCTGACCTCCTGACCCTCTCACAGGCAGTTTCTATTACCTGATTTTTTCCCTGTGTATAAGTCACATTTTCTTATTTCTTTTAATGTCCTATAATTTTTTTCTTGAAAACTGGACATTTTAGGTAGTACATTGTAGTAACTATGGATATTGATTTCCCTCTCCCCACTCCAGGAATAATTTTAGTTGCTGTTTGTTTGCTTGTTTATATGTTTAGTGGCTTGGCTAGACTATTTCAGCAAAGTTTATTTCCCCCACAGTGTGAAGACTTTGGTGTCGCTCTTCAGTGTGTGCTCCCCTGGGAATGCACAGTCTCCCTGGGATGAAAGTAGTTTTTAGTTGGGCTCCTTTGACTAAGACTTCTTCTTTTACCACTGGATTATCTAGAAGTACATTGCTTAACTTCCAAATATTTGTGAATTTTCCAAATAATTTCTGTTACTGATCTCTAGTTTAATTCCCTTATGATCATAATCATTATAATTATGTTGTGAGGTTCTGAAAAATGTTGACGTTTATTTGTCTCAGCAGGCAAACAACTGAGTTTAAATCAGTCTACAAGTGCCATCTCTCCTTTTGTGGACAAAAGGATTCTCTTTCACATTCTCCCAGTCTTTCTTCTAGGCCGGTGGCCAAAAAGATAGCCTTCTCTGTGAGTTTTTGCTGTGCACGCCCACTATACAATCCCTCAATTTGGCCCACCCTGGAGTCTAAGCTAAGAAGGAGTTAAAACAAGAAAAACAAAAACACAAACAGGAAAACAGGAAACTCCTTGCCACTGTATCATTCATTCTTCATGTTTTAACTTCTCTACAATTCAGCCTATTATTACTTTTCAAAGTCCCCAAGTAGTTGGTTTTTGTATTTTGTCCAGAATTTTTGGTTTGGGGAGAACTAGGCTGCAATAGACTTATTCCATTATGGCTAGAAATGAAAGTTTATATTCCCTTTTAAATAAATAAATGTTGGCTGGGCATGATAGCTCATGCCTGTAATCGTAGCACTCTGGGAGGCCGAGGCAGGAAGATCGCTTGAGGTCAGGAGTTCGAGATCAGCCTCAGCAAGAGCAAGACCCTGTCTCTACTAAAAATAGAAAAAAATTAATTGGCCAACTAAAAACAGAAAAAATTAGCCAGGTATGTTGGCTCATGTCTGTAGTCCCAGCTACTTGGGAGGCTGAGGCAGGAGGATCTCTTGAGCCTGGGAGTTTGAGGTTGCTGTGAGCTAGACTGAAACCAAAGCACTCTAGCCCAGGCAACAGAGCAAGACTCTATCTAAATAAAATAAAATAAAATAAAATGTCAACTTCTCAAATAAAACTCTAAACATAGTTTCACTCCCCAAACGCAAGCTTTGGAAAAATGCTATAAGTATTTTTATGGCTTTGTTTATGATTAATAAATAATATAAAAAAATTAAAAAATTAAAGTGTTAAGCAAATAAGCACTCATATTTTACCCCACAGAATTACGAGTTAACATTTTGAGTAGATATTTCCAGATATTTTTATACTCTAGAGAAAGAAAGAGACAATTTGTCTTATCAAAGCGTTAATTTTTATGTAAAACACTTCTGTAACTTGTTTTTATTTAGGTAACTTTATCCTAATCACAAAATCTGACACATTTACTCATTTGTGGGAAACCACAGCCTAAAAAGATGCCTAAAATATCAAAATGTTCAGCTTGGTTTCTCCCCAAAATTACTACACAATATGAAAATGGGCAAGTTTTTAACCTATGTGGTAAAGCATAAAATTGCCTAAAATAAAATTGTAAAAAACATCTGATATTACACACTGATTTAATGAGAATTATCCCAAGTAATCATACCTCAAAGCACTCCACTAATGAATGCAACATATTTCCCTTCTCAGAACCTTCAGTAAAATTATAATAAAGAAATATGAAGAAGAAGAAAAGAAAGAAGAGAAAGAGGAAAGGATGAAAGAAATAGGAGAAGAGGCATAAGAAAAGAGACTACAAAAATATGCATAATTAAGATACCAAGTAAATATATTAATTCAATTACAATATAAGGATAACAATAACAAGTTTTTCAGGATAAAAGTTGGTCTGTCTGTATATGGTCATCTTTCTTTTAAACCTTCAGTCAGTAATGACCATGATTTCTAGAGCTATAATTCAAAAGCTTCATGCAATAGAAGCTTTCAATTGTGTTAGCAAACTTGTTTTTCTCATCCATTTCTTTGCCAACAAAATAGGAAAAGAGATTCAAATTCAAGGGGAAAAGGAGTGTTTAATTTGTGTCACAATTGTAATTTTCATTAAATATTAATGTTTTATACCCCACTTTCAAAAGAAAATTCACAAACACATTCTAGAAACCAGAATGAAAGTACTTACCATGAAAATGTGTATATTTATACCATGGAGTATTACTCAGCCATTTAAAAAAATGGTGAACTAATAATACCTTTTGTAATAGCCTGGATGGAATTGGATATCATCCTTTTAAGTGAAGTATCACAAAAATGGAAGAACAAAAACCATATGTTCTCACTACTAAATTGAAACTTATAGATCAACACTCATTACACATATGGTAGCAAAATTCAATGGAAATCAAGCAGGTGGGATAGGAGAGGAGGGGATGGGTAAATTCACACCTAATGGGTACAATGCACACAATATGGGTGATGGACACAGTTATAACTTTGACTCAAACTGTACAATACCAAATGATGCAACCAAAACATTTGTACCCCCATAATATTCTGACATTTTTTAAGTAAAAAAAAAAGTAAAGGAAGCTACAAATAATCCCTAGTTAACATCAAAAACCTCCAACAGTCCCTACATAGATCTTAAGAATTAAATTAATTACAAAATAAATAATAGAATCTAAAACTTGAAAACTCAAAGACATAAGTTTTAAAGTGTTTTTCAAATGGGTGCACATAGAATGTGTCGCAGTGATATATGAGTCACTGGATAAAGGCAGAATATTCTACAGCCTCCATCCATGCAATCACTCAAATTTAATTTACAAATAGTTAACACCCATAGCACTACAATCCAGCCTGTGACTTAAAGAGTCATATGTGAAAATATAGTAATAAAGCAAGAAAGCATCAGAAAAGCCAAAGGTTGAAAAGGTTAAAGATTAAGGGAAAAAAAGGGAAAAACTTTCATTACAAGTTTTTATATATAAATCTCTACTGGAGTTTTGTATTCCTAGAAAAAATATTAACATACTCCTGGGAAAAGAAAGAATATATTTGGCAAAAAATGCATTTTTTAACAAAAACTGGAAAATTCAAGTTCTAGAACATCTAAAGCATGAGAATGAAGGTGTTGACAGTAATGCCTGCAATATAAAAAATGCACCCTTAGTCTAGAGCACAAAAAGTAACTTTAGCTATTAATTGATCATTCAGAAAAAGAAAGAAAAAAAGCTAAGTACACATTCTCATACAAAACTAAAATCAAAGCAAAATCTGAGCTTTCTAATAAACTGAATACTTAAATTATTCAACTGTGATCAAGAGATATTGTTCAGCCTGATTAATGCATATATGGTATAAATATATAAAAATGAAAGACTTCTATTTTACACTGTTAGTATATTCTTTGAATAATAAAAATGTGAAACAAAACCCTATGTAGGCCTAGTTTTAAGGCACTATCTCACAATATTTTGGATGTTTTATCTTACTTTCATTATATGATGGAACATTTAATCCTCTAAATAGTAAAATAATTGTGAAAAGTACTCTATGTTCTAAGAAATGTACATCAGAAGTTTCAAATGGCTAAAGTCAAAGGAAAGTTTAAAAAGACAGCTCCAGAATTTTATTTTTCACTTTGATGTTGCTCTCTGGCAAAAGGAATGTATCTTCCTGAGGAATTTCCTGTGTTCTCCTCCCATACTTCCCTCCAATGGCAACTTCCCCTACACCTTCAAACATGAAAATGTTTTTCCTTTGATTTCTTATCCTCCTCTCATCAATTCTATTTCTTCTCTTTCACTAGCACATTCCCAAAATTAATAGGAGATCCACATTACTTTAATTTCCTATCCATTCCCCAACCTTCTAATTGGGCCCATTCCATGAGCCAGACATCTTCATTCTCTTTACTCTCCACCCAGCCCTCCTTACTTTCCATACTCTCTAAAGACTAGAGCTGGTCTTTTCTCTGGGTGTAATGACCACCTCTTGCTGTGTGACTCCAAAATATGCCTCCAGCCCTTGAATCTCATAAAGCTGTAGGCCTTGAACTCCCCAATTAATCTTACCCTTGCTTCAAACTCCATCAGTCTAAATTAAAAATTTTAAATCTTTAAAATGGATTCCTCCATCTGACAATTAACTGACATAGAACCAACATTTTCATTTCTCAGTACCAAACCTTTACATGCCCTTCAGTCCAGCCCTCTAATCAGTCACTAAGTATCTTTAACTTTCTTTCAAAAGTTTTTCCTGTCTATCTTTTCCATCTTCACAGGAACCACACTAACATGGAGTCCATCATAAATACCTAAAAGATAACTGCTCCCCTTTCATAATGCCACCAAGTCGATTTTCCTAAGACACTGCTTTCATTAAAGCCCATTATTAGTAGAGAGGTTTTTAGGTTTCTTAAAATAATAATCCCTAATGTCACTGAGTAAGTGGAAAATGGACAACTGATATACTGCTGGTTGAAATTGGTACAAACCTTCCGGAAGGCAATGTAGTAAAGACATAATATAACCTAAGAAAGCTACCAAATATGCATAAAAAGATTATTATAAGGAATTTTATTATAGTATTACTTATATTAAACAAACTAGGAGCAACTCAGATATTCAAAAATAGTAAAATACTTAAATTATGAAATATCCATCCAAAAGAAAAATGAATGCTACCATTAATAATCATGTTTATAAAATTCTTATAAACTTATATAAAATTTAAAATTGCACATAAGATAGTATTTATAATCTAACCACAATTTTGATTAAATTTTGTTTACAAAAGGAGAGAAAAAAGGAAGGAAAGATATACTACATAACGAAATGTTAACACATCTCTCAGTGTTAAGATCTTGAAACATATTTTATTCCTCTAATTTACTGTGTGTTTCAAATTAAAAATTATTTTTATAATAAAAAGTATTCTAAAAATCACTAAAAACCCCTTGTCATTTCCTCAAAGCATTTAAACAGCATATATGCAAAGTGAAATGTGGAGGGGGAAAAAACTTCCAGAGCTAACTACTGCCTAAAATGTAAAAGCTAAACTTCTCAATTTAGCATTCAAAGCTCCAATACAGTGCAGCCTGACAACACCGCTCGTGAATTCCACACACAAAACCCAGTCATGACAATTCACTTACACTACTAAATCTTTCTTCATGCCTATTTCTGCCTTCAATTCCTACCTCCCCTCCTCTCCAACTGCCCAAATACTTTCATGACCCTCAGCCTTCGTACATGAAAACTGCTGTCCATGATGCCTCATCCATGAAGTCTCCCTGAGTGTTTTTAACCCAAATGACTTTGCTTCTCCAAGTTCTCCCTTCCCTCACCCCTATGTCAGTATTCTACTTTCCACTTTGGTATTTTTTCGTGTCATATCTTAAATTATTATTTAACTATTTTATGTATATAGCCCCTATTTCACTAATAAGAAAGTTAGCTTATTAAGGACAAGGACTATTTTATGCTTCTTTAGAATGTTATTTCTTTTTCCTGTGCTGAAAGTCCTTCTCCGGGCCAATACAGCAACAAATATCTAACATCCAATATTCACTGAATAGAATAACATTAGTTCAGATGTTATCCATACACAATGTAATTCTGACATATCTATATATATATAAAACAAATACTTTTTTACCCCAAGATTCCAACTATTAAGGCGAGCTTCAATGTCACTATCATCCAAAGAAACAGGGGATCTTTTCGAATGAATTTCCTGAAATACAAACAAGAAAAGGGAAGAAGGGAGGAAGAAGAGGAAAGAGGGAAGAAATAAAAGAGGGAGGGAAGGAAGAAAGGAAGGATGGAAAGGAAGGGAGGAAGAATGGAAGAAAGCCAGGAAGGAAGGAAGGAGGGAGGGAAGGAGAAAATAGGACAAAATACGTATCATTCAGAGTAATTAGAGTTTTGTGTGCTTGTTTGGTAATGCTATATTATCCTCAGAGCAAAAGATTATGTTACAACTGAGCTAGAGTTCTCAATTCTAAATAATAACTGTGTATTACATCTGCTTAGGGCTATGAGATGCCTTAACAATATATTCACACAATAACTACATTTTTTTAAATCAAAAGAATATTTTAAAAAATTAAGTTCTTTTACAAAAAGTTGTGATTATGGTATACCACAGTAGCTTTAAAGTTGGGGGGGGAGGCACTTGAAAAAATGAATTATTTACTCTTGTTAAAATTAGTTAACAGGGAAGTTTTGTGTTGATATTCAAGAAGTTTTTTGTTCTTAAATTAATTCTCACTCATACACTGAATATAAGATAAATAATCTTTGGATTCACATAATGAAAATGCAATTACAGTGATTCTTTACATTTTACAAAATAAAAATTCCATGCTTTTTTCCTCCTATATAATTTATTATAGTACATTTATCAAACTAAATTAAAACTGTAATTAACTGACAACAACCTAAGACCTATGCCCTAAAAATAATCTGAAAGCTCTAAAAACTTTGAAAGGTAAATTTGTGTAAAATAATGACTATTTTATGGCCCAAAAAATTTATTTTGAAATTAAATTTTTAGTACAGCATTTTCATGCATTTACAAAGCCTCATTGCTAACAAATAAACCTATTTACCTACGGTCACTTAAATTAATATGAAGTGATTTTTTTTTTTTTTTTTTTTTTGAGACAGAGTTTCACTTTATTGCCCAGGCTAGAGTGAGTGCGGTGGCGTCAGCCTTGCTCACAGCAACCTCAAACTCCTGGGCTCAAGCAATCCTGCTGCCTCAGCCTCCCAAGTAGCTGGGACTACAGGCATGTGCCACCATGCCCGGCTAATTTTTTCTATATATATTTTAGTTGGCCACTTAATTTCTTTCTGTTTTATAGTAGAGATGGGGTCTCGCTCTTGCTCAGGCTGGTCTGGAACTCCTGAGCTCAAATGATCCGCCCACCTCGGCCTCCCAAAGAGCTAGGATTACAGGCTTGAGCCACCGCGCCCGGCCGAAGTGATTTTTTTAAATGCACTAAAATGTTCTTCATATTTTACCTGTCTCTAAATTTCTATCCAACAAAATGTTGAGTTTCCATTATTTACATACTATATTAAAATTCATTATCACTTCTAGGATGGTCCCCTGCTTTCTGTATGCTTTTCTTTGTGAACAAAAACTTCTTATATAAGAAAATGGACCTGCCTTGTTTGTTTTGAGTAAATATAATGATTGATAGTTACTTATTATTAAAAATGTGCTGCCTAGGCCGGGCGCAGTGGCTCAAGCCTGTAATCCTAGCTCTCTGGGAGGCCGAGGTGGGCGGATCATTTGAGCTCAGGAGTTCCAGACCAGCCTGAGCAAGAGCGAGACCCCACCTCTACTATAAATACAAAGAAATTAATTGGCCAACTAAAATATATATAGAAAAAATTAGCCGGGCATGGTGGCACATGCCTGTAGTCCCAGCTACTTGGGAGGCTGAGGCAGCAGGATTGCTTGAGCCCAGGAGTTTGAGGTTGCTGTGAGCTAGGCTGACGCCACGGCACTCACTCTAGCCTGGGCAATAAAGTGAGACTCTGTCTCAAAAAAACAAAAAAAAGAAAATGTGCTGCCCTGTAAATTAAACTGTTTTAAGTTCCAAATTATCATTGGAGAAAATATAACTTTAGAGCAATATGTGCTCAAATAGTCATGGGTTACACATGATCCCTCTTGTAACTAAAAGTCATATAAGCTGAGACAGCAGAGTTAGATAATAAAGACTATAGTAAACAAGCACAGTTTCTCTCTTTACAAAACTAACTGGAATACTCATTAGCACCTTATTCTAACCAAATCTGTGTTAAACAAATAGATGCAAGATAGGCATCTATTATATTTCAAGATATAAACAGTTCCCCTTCATCAGAAAAGTACTGTTCCATACTTCATTACAAGTTAATTCCAATTTCTTCTTAATTTGGGGAGTATCTAATCATTTCTATACATATTCTGAGAAAAGGGGAAAAGAAAAAACAAACCTTTTCAGAGTTATTCTTCAATGTGCAAGAGAAACTACAGACTGATTTGCATGATACCTCACAATCATCAAGAAAGCAAAAGGAATACTATAGAATATATCAAACACACCACTTTCTTTGACATCAAGATGTTCAGACTTTATTCACTGTTTTTAAAGTAATCATTAGAACTTTAACAATGTGAAATTAAAACTTTGTGAAGTTATTTTAAAACAACATGAAAAAATCAAAAGTAAAATCTAATCTTACACAAATCTTTGGGATAATATTTTGTCCACCTTCTCTGTAAGTTGGACTCACAGAATGTGATCTCGTTTGGAGTGTCCCAGCATGCTGTTCCCTACTAAGAGATCAAAATAGTAAAAATCAAAATTTGGAGAATTCACAGAGCACAGAGTATTATTCAACTCTAGGATTACAAATTTTTATTCTTTTGGAAATTAGATAATAGTTTTTATTAATAATGATGTTTCAATAGCAAACAAAAAGGTATATAAATAATAACCATTTATATTTCTCATATTTTATTTCATTTATATTAAATTCAAAGTAAAATGTCACATGAATGCCACATACAGTTGCTAACACAAATGCTATTTTTAAGTGGGTCTATAATAAACCACCTGTATTTAAATCTTTTCTCCTTGTCCCCTCTTTTCATAAGTGTAGGAAGAGAAAATGAAGCATATATTCTGAGAGAAGATCATTGTTTTAAGAAAGTTAGCCAAAAAACAAAGGTGAGCAAATTTTGTTGGATTTATGTTCCACATCAAGAGAAGTCTTAAAATATATAAAATAACAAAACTTCCATGTAGCTTAAGGTTTCAATTAGTTTGAAACCATGTCAGAAATCACAGATATATTTCAGTCTTTGATTTAAAAATACACCATGTTAATTCAGGTAAAATGTGCTATGGACAGAGTAAATAGGAAACTAGTTTAAATGTATTTCAATAAAAAGACTCTTCTCTAATATAAAATATTATATAAAAATACCATCCTAATTTAGCCTGGAGTCTCTCTTATATGTTTTTATTTAAGCTACTTCAGTGACAGTTCCATGATTATGAATACCTATCCTTTGAACACCTGCTTCAAGATATATGAAATGGAAAGTAACCATTATATAAATTAAAGTCACTAAATTTCAACCACAAACCATATTAGGATTTTCTTCACAAACTGTGAACCATACTAAGTATTCCCAAAAGGGAGAATACTAATTCAAAAGGACAATTTTTTTTTTCGAGACAGCATCTCACTCTGTCACCTAGGCTACAGTGCAATCATACAAAAATAGCTCACTGCAGCTTCAAACTCATGGGCTCAAGCAGCTAGGACTAAAAGCACATGCCACCATGCCTGGCTTTTTTTTTTTTTTTGGTAGAGGCAATGTCTCAGTTATGTTGCCCAGGCTGGTCTCAAACTCCTGAACTCAAGCAGTCCTCCAGTCTCAGCCTCCCAAAGTGCTGGGATTATAGGCATGAACCACCATCACTGGCCCAAAAGGACAATGTTAAAACTAAAGTACTGTTTGGTAGTAACACTGATACAAGAACATTCATCAGACCAGTTCAGTGGTGGGGAAACCGTGACCTTAAGGCCACATGTGGCCTTCTGGGTCCCTAAGTGCAGCCTTTCGACTGAATGCAAATTTTACACAAAAAATCTTATTTTTATCAATACATTTTTGTTCATCTTTTATATATTTATTTTATTTTTTAAATGAATGTATTTAAAATACCAAAGAATACCTTATGATATGCTAAAATAAAAAAATAAAAAAATACCAAAGAATAAAATAACTTTCAATGAAATAATGCTCCCAGATTGACCAGCACAATTAGAACATTAGTGAGCCATAAGGCATACACTCATGATTTAGTTCTAACTTCCCCCGCTTGACTGACACCACTACCACACAAGGCTGGTTGGCGACAGTTTATGGGGGTAGAGTATGCCAGTTTATTATCAGCTTTGACAACGGTGCACTGTTTCTGCTTGAAGTGGAATTTGTGAATAGTTGTGCAGCTCAACCATATTTTTTAAATTCTGTCTGCTAACAGCCCATCATGTCAAAGAAAAGCAAGAGAACACTGAAGAAAACAGATTTTTTTAATGAAGATTGGAAATTGTAATATTATCTTATTTCTGCTAAAGATAACATGATTTGCTTGCTTTGTGATACTGCAGTATCAACATTAAAGAAATTCAATGCTCATAAGCATTATAACACTCATAAGGACCACAAAAATTTTAAATTAGAGGGAGAGGCACAAAAGGTTGTATTGCAGAAATTAAAAGGTGAAAAGCAAAAGCAAAGACAATTCTTTTAAGCAGCAATAAGACTTGGAAATAATGCCACTGAAGTAAGTTATAAAGTAGCTTATATACTCCGGAGGGAGGCAGGGAGAAAACCCATTCAGTGATGTAGAAATTATGAAAGAATGCATTGTTGAAGTTGTAGGATGCTTAGACCCTGATAATATTTCAAAGTACAAACAACTGCTTCCTCTTTCAAGGAGAACCATAACTAATGAGCAGTATAAATTAGCCTTCAACTTAACAGAATAAGTTCATGCATTACTTCAAAAGAATATATATTATTCTATCTCTTTGAATGACTCAACTGATACTACTGACTCACTCACTGTAGGTCTTCTACTTCATTCGGGTCATAACAGAAGATTTTTCTTTGCTGCAAAGAGTTACTCACTTTGGGCACTCTTGTGAACAGAACACAGGGAAAAGATATCTTCAACAACTTTGGACTGAATTTGGTTGGACTGAATTTGGTAAATTTAGTGCATGTATGTACAGACAGTGTACCTTCCATGACAGGAAAACATGAAGGGTTTATTGCACAGTTAAAAAAAGTATTCACAGGCCGGGCACGGTGGCTCAAGCCTGTAATCCTAGCTCTCTGGGAGGCCGAGGTGGGCGGATCATTTGAGCTCAGGAGTTCCAGACCAGCCTGAGCAAGAGCGAAACCCCATCTCTACTATAAATAGAAAGAAATTAATTGGCCAACTAATATATATAGAAAAAAAAAATTAGCCGGGCATGGTGGCAAATGCCTGTAGTCCCAGCTACTTGGGAGGCTGAGGCAGCAGGATTGCTTGAGCCCAGGAGTTTGAGGTTGCTGTGAGCTAGGCTGACGCCACGGCACTCACTCTAGCCTGGGCAATAAAGTGAGACTCTGTCTCAAAAAAAAAAAAAAAAAAGTATTCACAGATGCAGATGCTCTCATTTATTTTCATTGTATCTTGCATAGCAAAATCTCTGCAAAAGCTACTATTTTTTAAGTGACACTTTGCAACAAGTTATAAATATTGTTAACTATATTCATGCAAATGCAACACAGTATCATCAGTTTCATAACATGCTAATGTTGAACAATGAGGTAGGTATTCAGTGTGGATTTGCCATATCATTCTCAAGCGTATTGGCTATTGCAAGGACAGGTGTTAGCCAAAATTTTATTTCTGTGAGAACAGATAGTTAAATTTTATGAAGAACAAAATCACCAATGTGAATTATTGAAAGAAGATTTCTACAGGAATGCAGCATTTCTGTGTGCTATCATGTTGAATCAATTTAAATGACTTGAATATTTCTTTGGAAGGTAAAACTAAGTCTATATATGATATATAGCAAAAAAGCCCAAGCATTTCAAAAAAAAGCACTATCTTTTTTCAAAACACTTCTTCAAAAGAAAATTTAAGATGAACATTTTCCCCAGTTAGCAAAAGTCATTGATGACAAGGAAAATATATGTGAATCATTTGAAGAATATGCAGCCTTTACAGACCTATTAATTGGAGAATACAGTGAAAGGTTCACTGATCTTGAGAATCATGACATCACACTCAAACTAGCATTTCAGCCTCACCTACTTGATATCACCAAGGCATGTAAAGAACTACAGACAGAATTGATTGAGCTCTCAGTAGATGACATTTTAAAGTCATTGTTTGATGCTAGAAAGATCCAATTAAAATATGGAAAAATACAGTAGAATATCCATGCCTTCAGCAACATGTCTGAAAAATGTTTTCTTGCTTTTCAGCCACTTATTGCTGGGAATCTACATTCTCCTACCTAACCCAAATAGAGATGCCATTAAGGTCACAAATAACTGATACCCTTCTAGAGGATCAACTGAAACTGCAGATCTCCATGCTGCAACCAAATATTCAAATGCTTTCCAACAAAAAGCAGACCCAACAAAGTCATTAAAAGGTTAGTGAACTTTAAAATTAACAAATAGTTTTCATTTTTTGAAATTATTAAGTACATAGTAGTTAGATTTTTACAAAATAGTGTACATTTTTAAGTATACCTAATTGAAGTTTCTTTAATGCAGTCTTATTTGATTACACCTAAATTAATACAGCCTTCCAACATGAAAAGGCTCCCAACCCTGCACTAGTTACTAAGCAATGTAGAACATCTGAAAATATTTTAAAGAGAGCTATTGGTTTTGTATACCTCTATTCAGTATCCCCGAAGTCTAAACAGTTAAAATCAAATGAGAAAAATAGGCAAAGTAGTATTTTGAGAATAATTTCATCAGTCAATGTGTGTGAGCTGATAGAAGCATTTTAAAACTCAGTATGTAGGAAGAGGTAACTTGATATATCACACTAAGCAATGCCTTACTCTTCTTTGAGAATAGATTAAACAATCATAAAAAGAGATATGCTTAAAAATTGAAAAATGGTTAAATATTAAAAATAATTCTTCTCATAGAAAGTATTAATAAAAAAGAAGCCTAAAACATTTATCTATTTATTGCACAGGGTGCATACATAAAACAACACACCCTTTTAATTCACTTGTAGCTGTCTCATACCAATCAACCTCTTTCCCTTCATGATAAATTTTCAAAAAAGTCGTTGGATCTATGTCCTAACCTGCCATATATTTTTACATCAACTATAATCTGACTTCCACTCATTCTGAAAGTGGCTATAAGTAAGGAAGATCATCAATGATTCCCTAGACATTCTAGAAAATGACTCATAATCTGTCCTTACCCTAATTGATCTCACTAAAATATGAAAGATAATATTAAAGATGCTACATTCATTGGCTCCATAAAACTATTCTTCCCTGGTTCTCATCCTATCCTTTAGAAATCTCCTTCACAGTAACCTTCACTAGGTTTTCTTTCTCTGCCCATACCATACACGCTATAATCCCAGGGTCCTGTGTCTAAACCCATTTATTTTCACTTTACATGCTTTCCCTGGAGGAACTAATATACTATTGGTTTTTTAAATAATAAGAAGCTTTGCTTACCAAATCTACATCTATAGTCCAAATTGTTCTCTTGGCCTCCAAACTCATTATAAATACACATTGAATAGCCCTATTTCCAATTCAACATGCCCAAAACTAAGCTCATTATCTTCCCCCTAAAACATGCTCCAAGGAAGGCCAAGTAATGCAGAGGCATTGCAAAAGCCAGCTTCTTGATAAGATACTTCAGCCAACTAACAGAGGAGGTCAGTATCATCGCTAAAATCTCGCTGGCACAAGAAACACAGGACATTATCCACAGAAGTTTCATTTCTTGCCATGAGACTGTTTCCAGCTGGAAATACAAGTAACTTAAACCCTAAGTAAGTACAAAGATTGCCTCAAATTCAGAGTGATACAGCTGGTGGTCAGGGTGGACAGTAAAACAGGAGGTGGGAGAAAAACTCAATCCTAAAAGCCTCTTTATGAATAACAAGTGCTACCTACCACAGAGAATAGCAAGTCCTGGAGCTTATAAAGATAGCCTACAATTGGTACAGGGGACACAATCACAGTGAGTTCATGATATGGAACTTGTGCCAAGCAGAAAAGGGGGACCATGGCTCAATTAATTTTGGGGTGCCAAAACTAACACAGAAAGAAAAATCTGAGTACCTTAGGAAAATCCCGTGACATGCTCTTTTACTACTGTTAAGCAATAAAACTAAGGGAATAAAAATTTTCCCTGTCACTTTTTTCTAATGTAAAAACATTTCAAAAGGAATTCAGAAACACTCAAAATATCTATACTGATTCCAAATACTAGAAAAATATAAACTTGGCCCTGTACAGATAAAGAGCTAAGGAATAAGATATACAACAAGATTTAAAGCCTAACGAAGACCAATTAAATGTCCTCTTGCAAAAGAAACTTACTATAGGGGGTGATGTCAGAAAGACAGTGAAATAGGAAGCCCAAGACCCTCCTTCCCCCATTGGACATACAATTCAACAATACATGGACCAATTCCCTTTGTGAGACATCCAGAGACCAGATGAGAGGCTCCTGCACCCCAGGCGAGCATAAAACCAACCACATTGAAGCCAGTAGGAAAATGTATGGAAGGAATTTTCTTACCATAGTCCTTCTTCCCAACAGAGTACCCCAAGATCAGAAGAAAATTCCCAGCTCCCAGCTTCCCACTAGGAAGGGAAGTAAACTGTATATCCAATGTTCTAACTTTTCTGGGGGACTGGTTTCTGTCTTGCCCGAGAATCTGAGCTCTGACAGGAAAGAGTTCCAGAATGGAAACTGCTGAGAACAAAGGCCACAGTTTGGACTAGTATGCAGTAACTGACCAGAGTCCCTGCCATCAGCTCAGAAGAGAACTAGCAGATGAAAACACCCAAATCCCAGCTTCTCCCTAGGGATTAAAAGAGTTGGAGTATCTGTATAACATTCTGGCTTTTGGAGGGAGCTGCCTAAGGGAATGGATTCTGTAAATTAGGAAAAGACTAGCATACTTTAGATGCCTGGGGGCCACTGAGAACAAAGGCAATGGTTGGACTACAATGAACTCATGGCCAGAGCCCCTCTCCCTGGATCAGCATGACACAACTGGAAAAACTCACGGCCCACAGTCTCTCCCTAGGGAGAGAAAGAGAAAACTAAAGCGTGGCATTCAGGTTTTGGGGATGACTGCCTAAGGGACTTGTGTCTATCTCACCTATCTTGAAGCACTAGTGGGATCCAGCATAATCTAGATGCCCAGGGGTTGCTGAAAACAAAAACAAAAACAAAAAAAGTTAGGCCATCATGCTACAGACACAGAGGGCCCATAGTACAAGAGATAGACACTAGAAGAAGCAAGAGACTATAAATTCCTGAAAACAAAAACTAGCAAATCCTCCTATTTAAGAATTTATACACAAAAGTGCAGAGAAGATATATTCACAGAGAAAGTTTATAAGGGCCCCAGAATCTGTACTCAGGCTGATTTTTGAAGATATTTCCCTGTACAATGCTACTCCATAAAGACAGAGAGAAGTGGCTTGACAAGGAACATAAAATATAGCCCAAAGAAAGGAATAAAATAAATCTTCAGAAAACAACCCTAAGGAAATGAAGGCATATGAATTACTTGAAAAAGAATTCAAAATAACCATGATCAAAATATTCAATAAGCTTAGAAAATTATACATAAAGAAAATGAATATTTCAACAAATAAAAAATGTTAAAAATAAAGAGAAACAGAAATTTAGGGTTAAAGAATACAATAATTGAACTGAAAACTTAATTAGAGGACTTCAACAGCAGCCTTGATCAAACACAAGAAAGAATTAGTAAACTCAAAGACAGGACATTTGAAATTATTCATTCAAAGGAGCAAAAATACAAAATGGAAAAGAATGAAGAAAGTTTAAGAAACTTATAGGACATTGTCAAGCAGACAAATATATGTATTATTGGAGTCAGTGAAAGAGAAGAGGAGTGGGAGAGGGAAAAAGAAAGGGAGAGGGAGAGGGGGAGAGAGAGAGAGAGAGAAAAGCAATGTTTATTTAAAGAAATAATCTGAGGAGGGAAAAGAAGATCCATATTTATAAAGCTGAAAGAATCCCAAATAAGTTGAATGTAAAGAGATTTACACTAAGACACATCATCATCGAATTGTCAAAAGTCAAAGACAGAGAGAGAATTTTGAAATCAAAAACAGAAAAGCAACTAATCACAAAGGAGAACCATAGCAGATTTCTCAGTAGAAATTATATAAGCCAGGAGAGAAAGGGATGATACATTGAAAGTACTGAGAGAGAAAAACTGTCAATCAAGTGTATTTTACCCTGCAAAGCTGTCCTTTAGAAAAGAAGGAGAGATAAAGACTTAACCAGACAAATGAAAGTAGAAGGAGCTATTACCTCTAGACTTGCTTAAAAGAAATACTAAAGGGAATTCTTCAAGTTGAAATGAAAGGACACTAATTAGCAGAATGAAAACATATGAAAATATAAAACTCACTGGTAAAGGTAATTATATAGTCAAATACAGATTATTAATGTTTAATGATGTATAAATCATTTTCATGATCAATATAAAAGTTAAAAGACAAGAGTCTCAAAAATAAATATAACTACAATAATGTGTTAATGGATACAAATATAAAAAAGGTGAAAATTGGGACATTCATTACACAAACTAGAGAGGGGTAGTAAAACTGTAGAATTTTTATATGCAATCAAAATTAAGTTGTTATCAGCTTAAAATATACTGTTATAACTATGAGATGATCTATGTAAGCACTATGGTATCACACATTTTAAAAATGTAGTACGTGCACAAAATATAAAGAAAAGGAATCAAAGCATACCATGACAATAAAAATTATCAGATCATAAAGAAACACAAGAGAGGAAGAAATTAAAAAAGGAACTATAAAACAGTCAGAAAGCAGATAAAAAAATGGCAATATTAAGTCAGCAAACACATGAAAACTAACAACACATTCCTAAACAACCAAAGGATCAAAGAAGAAATCACAAGAGAAATTTAAAAATAGCTTATAACTCCATAATATTCTAAAATTTTAAAAAAGAAAATATCTTGAGACAAATAAAAATGAAAATACCACATACCAAAATGTACTAGATGCAGCAAAAACATTGTGAAGAGGGAAATTTATAGCTGTAAGAGCTTATGGTAAAAAAGAAGAAAAGAAAAATATCAAATCAATAACCTAAATTTACATCTTAAGGAATTAGTAATAGAAAAAGAATAACAAACTAAACTCAAATCTAGCAGAAGGAAGGAAATAATAAAGATTAGAGCAGAGATAATATAGAAAATAGAAAAACAATAGAGAAAATGAAACCAAGAGTTAGTTTTTGAAAAGATAACAAAATTGACAAAATTTGAGCTACATGGACAAAGAAAAAAAGAGGAAGACTTAAATAACTAAAATCAGAAATGAAAGAGAGGACATTACAATTAATTTAACAGAAATAAAAACAATTACAAGAGAATACCACGAGAGATAAAACACCAATATATTGGATAACCTAGAAGCAATGGACAAATTCTAGAAAATATAAAACAACCAAAACTAAATCATGAAGAAATAGAAAATCTGGACATATATTAATAAGGAGATTGAATTAGTAATTAAAATTCTCCTAACAAAGAAAAGCCCAGGACCAGGGGGCTTCACTGGTGAATTCCACCAAACATTTTAAAAATAATTAACACCAATCTTTCTCAAAGTCATCCAAAAAACTGAGAAGAGGGAACACTTCCAAATTCATTTTACAAAGCCAGCATTACCCTGATGCCAAAATCAGACAAGGACACTACATAATAAAAGAAAATTACAGGCCAATATCCCTGAGGAACATAGATACAAAAACCCTCAACAAAATCCTAGCAAACCAAATTCAATAGCACATTAAAAAGATCATATGTCATGATAACGCAGGATTTATCCCTAAAATACTAGGATAGATAGTACAACATATGCTAAACAATAAATGTGATACACCACATTTACAGAATGAACGATAAAGATTATAAAATCATTTAGATAGATGCAGAAAGACCATGTGACAAAACTCAATATCCTTTCATGATAAAAGCTCAATAAATTGGGTACAGAAGGTAGGTACATCAAAATAATAAAGGCCATATATGATAATCCCACAACTAACATAATATTCAAACAGTGAAAAGCTAAAAGCTTTTCTTCTAAGATCAGGAACAAGGCAAGGATGCTCACTCTTGTCACTTCTATTCAACAAAGTACTAGAAGTCCTAGCCAGAGCAATTAGGCAACAAAAAGACATCAAAGGAATCAAAATCAGGAAGGAAATGGTTAAATTGTCTGTTTACAGAAGACACATCTGCGTTTTTAAAAAACTGTTAGAACCAAGAAATGAATTTAGTGAAGTTTCAGGATACAAAACTAACATGCAAAAATAAGTAGCTTTTCTATAAATTGACAACAAACTATTTTCAAAAATAAAAGAAAAAATCCCACTTACAATAGCAACAAAAATAAAATAAAACACCTAGGAATAATTTAACCCAAGAAGTAACATCTATACACTGAAAACTATAAAATATTGCTGAAAGAAACTAAAGACACAAGACAAATAGAAAGATACTTTGTATTCATGGATTGAAAGAATTAATATTGTTAAAATGTCCATACTACCCAAAGTGATCCACAAATTCAATGCTATCCCTATGAAAACTCCAATGGCTTTTTTCAACAAAGCTAAAAAGCATGACATTTGCTGATTTCAAAATATATTACAAAACAACAGCAATTGAAACAGAAGATGAAAAAGGTCTAGAGATCAGCGGCACATTGTGCTTATAGTTAACAACTCTGTGCTGTACACTTAAAATTTTAAGAATATAGATCTCGTTATGTATTTTTTACCACAGTAAATAAAAGAAAAATAAACACTTAAATATTAGGGTTAAAAAATAAGAGAAACTTCTAAAATGTTTATTTAATTTGTATTCTTTCTTGCCTAAAGTAGGAAGTCTAACTCACCAAGAAACCAGAGGCTGGCATGGAGTTCCCACTCCTTGAAAGGAAGCTGAAAATAAGTTCTGGTGACCTTATCACTTCTGATATCTATGGCTTATAAGAAACTGCACACCTAGGAAAGGCAAATGACATCGACAGCCTCAAAACTGTCTAAACCAAGTTTGGCCTAAACCAAGTTTATACTGGCTTGGTAACTAATTTGTGATGTCCTTGTTATTTATTAGGGTATGTGGTAGATAGAATCCAAAGGTGGTCTCCAATGAACCACACCTCCCTGTTTTCACGTCCTTGTTTAGTCCCCTTCTACCATTGCATCCAGACTGGGCCTGTGACTCACCCTACTCAATAAAATATAGCAGATTGACAGACACTCTGCCACTTCCAGGTCCAAACCTTAAGATGGCCTGGAAGTTTCTCTTTTACATATTTGGAATCCCTTAATAACCATATAAAAAGTCTGGCTACCCTGCAGTACAAGAGAGACCACACGCAGAAGCCATGTGGAAAGGCCATATGGAAAAGGAAGGCTCTGAAGCTATACAGAGAGCAAAGGGGAATTCTAGACTTCATAGCTAAGCCTAGCCTATCAGCCATCCCCACCACCAAGGTGCCCAGTGTGTAACTGAGCTATCTTCAATGTTACAGCCCAGTCAAGTTCCCAAATGAGTACACGTCAAACCAAAACAAGAACTGCCTAGTTGAGTCTAGTCAACCCATAGTCATAACAGATAGTAAAAATCATTATCCTTTTGGTTACTAAGTTGGTTTGTTACACAGTAATAAATAAACAAAACATAAACTGGTTCCTCAAAGTGCTGAATAACAAAAACCTAAAACATAGCATCAACTTTAAGAAGAGACAGCTGGCAGAAGTGGAAAGGACTTCAAGGATACTATTAATATAAAGGCTGGAAGGACAAGAGGAAAATGTCATTTGAAGCTAGAGAAAAAGGCAACCCATAATATGTAGAGATGGAAGGTTTGGCAACAGTGTCACTGCGATAATGTGGAAAATAAAATTTGTATAAAATTTGGCTAAAGAGAATACCAGGTAAAATATTGAGAATGCCAAATGGCTTATTTCAGCTGTGTGTGAAAAGATAGAAATGGAGAGAAATGAAATAAGGAAGGAAAGGTTCATATTTCAAGCAAGATCTAGAAGCTATACTCATATTTTCAACATAGAATGTATATGGTTGGAAAAACAATTTTTCACTCACAGCTAGCAAAAGGGCTGATAGCAAGAAATAATCTGAGGGCAAAAATCAACTCCAAGGTTTTGCCAGTAAAACATGGACTCAGGATCAAAATCTCAAGGATACATCTGTAAAATACTTTCTTAAGACTTCAGAAAGATTTTGAGCAGTGCCTCAAAGACCCTCTCAGTAAAACAAGAAGGCTTCTAAACATTTCCATGTTGTACCTCATAGAACCTCTTGATGGATAAGAAGGCTTCTAGGAATCAGGCAGGTGTTGTACCACAGCATCCTGATTCTTAGACCAAAACGGAGAAAGCCTTTCTCAAAGAAATTTGTGAATATGGCATTTGTAAAATGGAGTGAATTATAATTTGATACACAGAAAGCCAAAAAATTTTTAAAGGAACAATAATAGCTTCATTTGAAAGAGACAGAGTTCAAAATGAAAAGGGGCATGTAGCTCCCCAAATTCATACAGAGAGCAGGCTAAGAAAACTACTCAGCTTAAATCAAGTTATTTCTTATAGTAAAAGAAAGAAACCTCGAGGACGAAAGCCAAGAGCTGGAAGGACAGAGCAAACAGCCAAGAAGAATCACTCCCAGGAAGCAGAATTAAGCTCTATCAACTAATAAATGCCTAGCTAGATTTTGGAATTGCTAAAGATTGTCATTACTATGTGCCTCCCATGTCCCCTGATTTTTGAATGGGAAAGTTTATTGCAGTTCTCTAGTCCCTTTTTCATCACTGTTTGTTGGCTGTGTAGGTGGGTGTGTGGGGAAAGATAACTTCTTCCTTTAGTTCACAGGTCTTCAAATTGAAAGAAGCCACACCAAGGAAGCCTTAGCCATACCTATACCTTATTTTTATGAAGTTTATTAAGGTATAATTTACATACAATAAAACAATATCAATTTAAAATATAGTTTGAGTTTCGGCAAAAGTATACACCTGTGTAACCACCACAATAAATATACAGATTATTTCTATCCCACCCCAAAATTCTCTTAAACCTGTTTTAAGCCAATTGACCTTCTCCTCCAATCCCAGACAACCACTATTTTCTACAGTCTCATATATATGAAATTAAACAGTATGTATGTTAATATTTTGTGTCTGGCTTCTCTACATTTTTGAGATTTATCCATGTTGTTGCACGTATCAAAAGTTCATTTCTTATTGCTTAGTAGTATTCCATTATATAGATAAACCAAAATTTGCTTTTCCATTCATGTGCTGATAGACATTTAGATTGTTTACACATTTTGGCTATTATGAATAAAGCTACTATGAATATTCAGTTATTTATGTGGATATATTTTCATTTCTCTTGACTAAATATCTAGGAATAGAATTGCTGGGTCATATGGTAAGTTAACTTAAAATTTGTAAGAAATCTCCAAACTGTTTTCCAAAGTGGTTATACCATATTATATTTCCATCAACAGTGTATGAGACTTCCAGTTTCATCACATCACCATACTTGGTTTTCTCAGTCTTTATAATTTCAGCCATTCTAGTGGGTGTGTAGTGATATCACATTGTGCTTTATAATTTGCATTTCCCTGATAAAGAATGATGTTGGCCATCTTTTCATGTATATTTATTAGCCATTTATATATTATATTCCCTTTGGTGAGATGTCTGTGAACTCTTTTGTATATTGATTGAATTGTTTCCTACCATTTCTTGTGTTCTAAGAGTTCTTTACATATTCCAGGCACAAGTCCTTTGTCAGACATATGTAATGAGAATATTTTCTCCCATTCTGTACCTTGCCCCAGGGTAGTTTTCCAAATGGTGTCTTTTGGAAAAAAAAAAAAAAAAAAAAAGCTTTGATAGTCCAGTTCATAATTCTATCCTTCTTTGTTTTTTATATCTTATTTTAGAAATCTTTACCTACTCCAAGGTTACAATTTTCTGTTTTCTTCTAGAAACTATCATTTTAGCATTTTCATTTAAGTCTATAATTCATTTCATTTTTTTCCCATGTGGATATCCAGTTGTTATAACATAATTGGATAAAAATACCTGACTTCCTTCATTCAATTCCATTGCCATCTTTGAGTAAAATCAATTGACCATAGATATGGGGGCCTACTTTTGGAATTTCTATTCGACTCTACCAATATATCTTTCCTTTCACCATTACTGCTGTCTTCATTATTGCAGCTTTATTTTAAGCCTAAAAATCAGGAAGGTGAAGCCCCCTAACTCTCTTTTCTTTTTTATAATTGCTTTGGGATTTTATGGATAACAAAATCAGGCTGAAGAAGTACCCTTCTACTCCTAATTTGCTGAGAGTTTTTATCATAGATGAGTCTTGGGTTTTAGTCTATTCTTTTTCTGGTTCTAATGAGTTGATCACATAATATTTCTATTTAAACTATTTATTTGATGAAATGCATAAATTTTCAAATTGTAGGATAAACTTCAGCTATTTATGATATAATATCTTTATCATATACAAATAGATACAATTTGATAGCCAAGAATTTTTAAATCTATGTTCATAAGGGAATACTGCCATGTAGGTTTCTGTTCTTATAATGTTGTTGTCTGTGTTTGAAAACAGAGTAATACTGACCTAACAAAATGAATTGGGAAGCATTCTTTCCTTATTTCGTGTAGGCAAAAAAATTCTTGGAGGATTGATAAAATTTCTTCCATAAAAGCCTGATAGAATTCATCACTGATGTCATCTGAGCTTGGAGATTTGTGAGGTGGTTAATTACAAATATAATTTCTTTGGTATATATAGGACTACTCATATTTCCCATTTCTTCTTAAGTCAGTATATTCACTTTTGTATCTTTCAAGGAACATGTCTATTTCATCAATAATGTTACCGATTGTTTATAACATTCTCTTATCTTCTTAACCTCTGTAGGATCTGTGTCAAGTCTCTTCTTTCATTCCTGATATTGTCTTCTCTTTTTAAATTTTTAATTTTTGATTGTGTAAAATACACATAAAAAATTTACAATCTTAACCATTTTTAAGTATACAGTTCAGCAGTATTAAGTATATTTACATTGCTGTGCAATCATCTCCACCACCCATCTCTAGATTTCAACTTGTAAAACTGAAATGCTACACCCATTAAATGATAACTCTCTATTCTCTGCTTCCTCCAGCCCTTGACAACCATCATTCTACTTTGTTTTTATGAATTTGACAACTTTAGATCCCTCATATAAGTGAAATCATAAAGTATTTGTCTTTTTGTGACTAGTTTATTCATTTAGCATAATGTCTTCAAGATTTATCCATGTCATTGCATATGTCTGGACATTTTTACTTTTTAGGGCTGAATATTATCATTGTCTGAATATACCACATTTTCTTTATCCATTCATCTGTAGACAGACATTTAGGTTGCTTCCACCTCTTGGCTATTATGAATAATGCTACTATGAATATGAGTGCACAAATAGCTCTTTGAGACCCTACTTTCAATTCTTTTGGATTTAAAAAGAATTCCCAGAGGTGGGAATGTTGTATCACATGTAATTCTACTTTTAATGTTTTGGGGAATTACCATGTCATTTTCCATAGGGTCCCTATTTCTTTTTTTGACAGTAGCCATCCTGATGGGTGTGGATGATATCTTGTTGTAGTTTTGATTTGCATTTGACTGATCGTTAGCGATGTTGAGCAACTTTTCACGTGCTAATTTTTACTTTCTTTGGAGATATGTCCAGTTAATGTCCTTTGCCCAGTTTTTAAAATCAGATTTTTATTGTTGAGTTGTATGTTTTTTATAAACCCTGAATCTTAACCCCTTTTCAAATACATGGTTTGCAAATATTTTCTCCCATTCGATGGGTTGCCTTTTTACTTTGTTGATTATGCCATTTGATGCACAGTTTTTAATTTTAATCTAGTTCAATTTATCTATTTTTCCTTTTGCTTCCTGTGCTTTTGGTGTCGTATCCAAAAAGAAGTCATTGCCAAGACCATTGTCATGAAGTTTTTCCCTATGTTTCCCTTTAAGAGTTTTATATATATAGTTCTATGTGTAGGTCTTTGATCCATTCTTAGTTAATTTATATATGGTATCAGGTAAGAGCCCAACTTCATCCTATTGCATGTGGATGTCCATTTTTCCCAGCAGCATTTGTTGAAATGACTATCCTTTTCCCACTGAATGGTCTTGGCACCCTTGTGAAAAATCAGTAGATCATATATGTGAGGATTTATTTCTGGGCTTTCTATTCTATTCCATTGATCTATATATCTGTCTTTATGCCACAGTACCACAAACAGTACCACACTCTTTCGTTAGCAGTGGCTTTGCAGTAAGTTTCCAAATCAGGAAGTGTGAGACCTCCAACTTTGTTCTTTTTCAAGATTGTTTTAGCTATTCAATGCCCCAAGAGATTCCATATGAATTTTAGCATGGATTTTTCTGTTTCTGAAAAAATAAAATGCTGTTGAGATTTTGATAGGGATTGCATTGCATCTGTAGATCATCTTAGGTAGTATTAACATGTTAACAATATTAAGTCTTCCAATTCATGAACACTGGATGTCTAACCATTTGTTAGTGTCTTTTAAATTCTTTCATCAGGTTTCATAGGTTTCAGTGTACAAGTCTTTCATCTCCTTGGTTAATTCCTAATTTATTCTTTTTGATGCTATTATGCTCTTAATTTCCTTGTCAGATTGTTCACTGTTAGCATGTAAAAATAAAACTAATTTTTGTGTGTTGATTTTGCATCCTGCAACTAAGCTAAATCTAATTATTAGTTCTAACAACTTTTTATGAAATCCTTATGGTTTTCTGCACATAAAGTCATGTTGTCTGTGAACAAAGATAATTTTACTTCTTCCTTTCCACTTTGGATATCTTTTATTTATTTTTCTTTCCAATTGCTCTGGCTAGGATTCCCAGTGCTATTTGAATACACGTGACAAAAGAGAGCATCCTTGCCTTCTGATTTCCATTGTGATTTCTTCTTTCATCCATTAGGTAAGAGTGTGTTGTTTAATTTCCACATATTTGTGAATTTTCCACTTTCCCTTTTGCTATGGATTTCTAGTTTACCTCTTTTGTAATCAGAAAAGATACCCTGCATGATTTCAATCTTAAATGCTGGTTTTGTGACCTAACATATGATGTATTTTGGAGAATGTTCCATGTTCTGCTGTTGCTGGCTGGAGTGTTTTCTTTTATCTTTTCTTCTCTGGAGTGTTTCTGGCTGGAGTGTTAGGTCCAATTAGTCTATGCTATGGTTCAAGTCTTCTATTTATTAATTTTCGATCTGTTTTTCCTATCCATTTTTCAAAGTGGGCATTGAAGTCTCTAAATATTACTGTAGATTTATTTCTTATTACAATTCTATAATGTTTACTTCATATATGTAGGAGTTTTGAGGTTTGGTGCATATGTGTTTATAACTGTCATATCTTCTTAGTGAATTTATCCTTTCATCACTACATAATGTCCTTGTCTTCTGTTTTTTATTTAAAGTCCATTTTGTCTGATATTATTATAGCCACCCCTGCTCTCTTTTGCTTACTATTTGCGTAGTATACTACTTTCCATCCTTTCACTTCCAATCATGTATGTCATTAGATATAAAGTGAGTGTCTCAAAGGTATTACAGTAATAGGGTATTGGTCAGGTGGAAGGGGGGTGGGGGGCGGGTATATACATACATAATGAGTGAGATGTGCACCATCTGGGGGATGGTCATGCTGGAGACTCAGACTTGTAGGGGGAGGGGAGGAATGGGCATTTATTGAAACCTTAAAATCTGTACCCCCATAATATGCCGAAATAAAAAAATATATATATATAAAAAAAATTAAAAAAATAAAAAAATAAAGTGAGTGTCTTATAGACAGCATATAGTAGTAGCCTGGTTATTTTTAAATCCATTCTACCAATCTATATCTTTTGATTGGGAAGTTTAATCTATTTACATTTAAAGTAATTACTGATAAGGAAGGATTTATTATTGCTATTTTGTTATTTTTTTCCTATACATCTTATACTCTTATCTTCCTGTATTTCCTCTCTTACTGCCTTCCTTTCTGTTTAGTTTATTTTTGTATTGACATGTTTTGATTCCCTTCTCATTGCCTTTGTGCATATTCTATATTTTCTTTGTGATTACCATGGAGAGTAAAGAAAATATCCTAAGTTATAACGATCTATTTTAAACTTCAATCACATGAAAAAATTCTGCTCTTTTACAGCTCCATTCCCCCCAACTTTGTTATTTATATTGTGTAGCCATTAACACATATTTACAATTATGTTATGCATGTCTTTTTAATCCTATAAAATAAAAAATGGAGCTGTGAGCCAGGTACAATGGCTCATATCTATAATCCCAGCACTTTAGGAGGCTGAGGTGGGAGGGTCACTTGAGACCAGGCGTTTGAGACCAGCTTGTGCAACATAGTGAGACTTGTCTCTATTTAAAAAAAATAAAAAAATTACTGGGGCATGGTGGAGTACGCCGCCTGTATTCCCAACTACTCAGGAACCTGAAGCAATAGGATCACTTGAGCTCAGGAGTTTGAGGGTTCAATGAGCTATGACTGTGCCACTATACCCTAGCAAGACTCTATCTCTAAAAAAAAAAAAAAAAAAGTCATGAGCCAAAATTACAATACTACAGGTTTTCATATTTGTCAATGTATTCCTCTTTTTTGTTTGATTTGATCAGTCTAACTAGAACTTATAATTTTACTTATCTCTTCAAAAAATCAATGTTGGGTTCCATTGATATTTTCTCTACTGTTTTCTGTTGCATTGCTTTCCACTCCTATCTATTTTATTATCTCCATTTTACTGATATTAGGTCCAGTTAGCTCTTATTTTTCAAGCTTCCAAAAGTGGAAGCTTTGACAATTGGTTTTAGATCTTTCTTTTTTCCTGACATAAGCATTAAAAATTCTAACTTTCCCTGTAAGCACTGCTTTAGCTGCATCTCACAAATTTTGGTATTTTGTATTTTATCATTTAAAATATTTTCTAGATTTCCCTATGATATCTTCTTTGACCCATAGGTTACTTAGAAGTACATTTTCTTAACTTATAAACATTTCAGGTCTTTTCTGGATGTGCTATTACTGTTGATTTCTTATTCAATTCCAATGAGGTCAGAAAACATACTCTGTATAATTTCCATCTTTTGAGACCATTGGAGATTCATTTTATGGCCCGGACATGACCTATCTGTATAAACATTGTATGTACACTTGAAGAGCATGTATTAGGCAGTTATTGGATTGGGGCATTTTATAAATGTCAATTAGGTTGTGGTAGTTCAAAGTCATCTTCAAATCTACATACTGTTTGATTTTTTCAAATTGTTCCAAGAAATAATAAATGCAACAATATCTATGCATTTGTCTATTTCTCCTTTTAGCTGTGTTGGATTTTGCCACATGTATTTTTGCTAAATACACATTTATAATCATTACATCATACTTACAAACTGACTTTTTTACTATTAAAAATGATTTTGTCTTTTGTAATTCTCCTTATCTTTAAGTCTATTTTATTTGACATTTAATATAGCCATTCCAGCTTTCTTATGCTTGCTTCCATCGTACATCTCTTTGCCTTCTTTTACTTTAAAGCTATTTTTCTTTGTATTTTAAGTATGTCACTTGTAAATTATAATATAAAGTTATCTCTTGCTTTTTTATCCAATATAACAATCATTGCGTTTGGTTTCCAAGGGCTGAGTTCATATATATTTAATGAAATTATTGGTATGGTTCTATTTAATCTGTGATTTTGCTATTGGTTTTGTCCCATCTCCTTTGTGCTCCTTTTTTCTTCCTTCCCTGCCTTCTTCTGTTCATTGAATATTTTCATAGTATTCCATTTTAATACTTCTAGTCATCTGTCTTTACATTATATTTTGAGTATTTGCTCTAGGTATGTGCTAGGCACATCTAAGATGGCTCCCAATTTTCCCCAACTCCAGTACTCATGCCCATGTTCCATGCCCTTTCCCTTGAGTGTAGACTGAACCTAGTGATTTGCTTCTAATAAATAGGATCTAGCAAAAGCGATGAGCTATTATTTCTAAGATTAGCTTTAAAAAAAAGACTCAGGCTTCCATCATGCTTACTCTTTCTTGCTCTCTTGATAGTTCACTTTGATGGAAACCAGGTGCCATGCTATGAGGTGTCCTATGGAGAGGCCTAAATAGGTAAAAACTGAAGGAGACCTTTGGATGATAGCTAGCAAAGACTGAGGCCCTCAGATCAATAACCACAAAGAATTGAATTCTATTAACCATATGAGTGAAAATAAAAGTAGATTCTCCCCTAGTCAAAGCCTTCATTTGGGACCACAACCCCAGTCAGTATTTTGGTTAAAGCTTTATAAGAGAACCTAATCCAGAAGACCCAGCTAAGCCATGTCCATGGGAAAATAAATGTCTGTTAAGTTGCTAAGATATGGAGTAATTTGTAATGCAGCAATAGATAATTAATATAGATTTGGGGTACCTGAAAGTAAGGTGGAGCCTAAAAATGTGGAAACATCTTTGGAACTGGATAATGGATACAGGCTAGAGGGATCATGAGAAGTGTGTAAAGACACTAGTATGCTAAAGCCATTAGTAGAAATCTGGAACTTGAGGATGTTGCCAGTAAAGGCTCAAAATGAAGTAAGAAACATGTTATTAAAAACTGGAAGAAGAGGTATCCTGTTTATATAGTGGTATAAAGCCACAGCATCACCTTTAGTATAATAACATGTAAATCAGAAAATATGCCTGATGAACTAGGTAGGTAATATAGCTAAGAAGATTCACAAAGTATTTCCTATTACTTAGAAATCAAGAGTATAGTAATGAATTGAGTAAAGTATAGTTAAAGAAAATGGAACCAAGACATTATGGTTTTTAAAATTCTCAGCCTTTCCAGGTAGTAAAATATCCTAAATTAAGAAAAGACATCCAAGCAAAGTTTGGGCACTGCCTAGAGATACAGCTAAGGACATATATGTAAAACATTTTTTAAGACCAAAAGGATAAAAGATAATACATCAGAGTACTATGCACTTACAGATAAAGGATTTGCCTCACAGATCCTCTCAAACAACGGAGCATCTAGAAAGCTTAAGAATGTTGTCCCTCAATCTTCTCAGAAGCAGCCTAAGATAAAAATGACTGTCTCTCAAAGAGATTAGATACAGCCTTTGTCTAATGTCGTGATCCCAAATGGGATGTATAAAAGGTCTACAAAGCTTTTGAGAAAATTTTATCAGCAAAATCACTGCCACCTGAAACTTACAAAGATGGAGAAAGTATAAGATGAAAAGAGGCCACTGGACCCCAAAAATTTGCCTGGAAGGAAACAGGCTGTGAAAACTACTCAACTGAAAACACATGCCATCTTTCATGGAAAGGAAAGATAACTCACAAAAATGGGATCAAAAGCACAGTGGGAGGAGCCAAAAGCCATGAAGAATTATTTCCAGGTCTTGAGAGTTAATTAAGGAACTTCTAATACTTGCCCATCTGGATTTCAGAATTGTCATAAACCAGTGACTCCTTTGTGCCTCCCATTATCCTCCTTTTTAGAAATGTCTGCATAGGTTATCCTAAGCTTATCCCACCATTGTATGTTGGGTGCATGGGAAGCAGATAACTTTTAGAACAGACATTTCTCTAAAGAAAATATACAAATAGCCAATACGCACATGAAAAGATGTTCAGTGTCATCAGTCATTAGAGAATGAAAATTAAAACCACAATGAGATACCACTACATTCACATTAAAATGAACAAAATCAAAACCACTGACAATACCAACAATTGGTGAAGAAACCTGAATACTCACACATTGACAACAGGGATATAAAATGGGACAGCTAGTTTGGAAAACAGTCTGATAATTTGGTTTTTTTTCCTTTTTTGAGGCAGAAACTCGCTCTGTCACCCCCACTAGAGTACAGTGGCATCATCATAGCTCACTGTAACCTCAAACTCCTGGGTTGAAAAAATCTTCCTGCCTCAGCCTCCCAAGTATCTGGGACTACAAGCATGCGCCATCACGCCTGGCTAATTTTTTTTCTTTTAATAGACACAGGGTCTCACTCTTGCTCAGGTTAGTCTCAAACGCCTGACCTCAAAGGATTCTCTGGCCTCAGCCTCCCAGAGTGCTAGAATTACAGGCATGAGCCACAATGCCCAGCCTAATAAATTTTTTAAAAGTTAAAAAGTACACTTACCACACAACCCATTCCTAGATATCTATCCAAGAAAAATAGAAAATATATGTCCAAACAAAATTGCAATGAATGTCCATAGCAGCTCATAATAGCCCAAACTGAAAACAATCCAAATATCCATTAACTGGTGGATAAACAAAATATGGTATACTCATCAATGAAATACCACTTGGGAGTAAGAAGGAATGATACATGAAACAGTAAGAACTTCAAAGATAATATTTTAAGTGAAAGAAACAGACACATAGAACTACATATCTTATGATTCCACTCATGGTATTTCTAGAAAAGGTAAAACTATAGAAACAAAAATAAGATCATGGCCGGGTGCAGTGGCTCACGTCTGTAACCCTAGCACTCTGGGAGGCCGAGGCGGGTGGATTGCTCAAGGTCAGGAGTTCAAAACCAGCCTGAGAAGAGCGAGACCCCGTCTCTACTATAAATAGAAAGAAATTAATTGGCCAACTAATATATGTATAGAAAAAAATTAGCCAGGCATGGTGGCACATGCCTGTAGTCCCAGCTACTTGGGAGGCTGAAACAGCAGGATTGCTTGAGCCCAGGAGTTTAAGGTTGCTGTGAGCTAGGCTGATGCCACGGCACTCACCCTAGCCTGGGCAACAAAGCGAGACTCTGTCTCAAAAAAAAATAATAATAATAAGATCATTACTTGCCTGGTGTTTGAGTATAATTGCATATTATAGAGGTATCACTTCTTCCCAAGTTGATCTTGGGAAGATTCAATGTATTTGTGATAAAAAAAAAAAAAATCTCAACAGGGTGGGGGGTATACATTTGTATGTAAGTTAAAAACTGGTAAGCTATTTCTAAAATTTATATAGAAATGCAAAGCACCAAAAACAGCCAAGGCAATCCTGAAGAAGAAGAAAGTTGGGGGGATTACACTACACTCCTAAAAATTAAGGTTTATTTTAAAGCTGCAGTAATTAAGGCAGTGTGCTATTAGCACACAGACAAATCAACCAATGTGAGAAACTAGAAACCAGAAAAAAACCCACATAAGATTTCCTGGTTTACAATAATAGTGCTAACTACAGCAGTAGAGAAAGGATGGTTTTTAAAAATAATGCTAGATCAAATGCATATCCATTGTGGGGGGCAGAGGGAATTAGCCATGAGCCCTACCTCACTTCATACATAAAAATCAATTCCATATGTACCACATAGCTAAATGAGAAAGGTAAAATAAGAAAACTTCTAGAAAATAACATAAGTGAGTATTCTGTGATCTTGTAACAAGCAAGGTAAGAAATCTCAAACAGGAAACAAACATACAACAGAGACAATAAATAAAATTACATGAAAATTAATAATGTTCAATAGAAGATACCAATTGCTATGGTCTGAATGTTTTGTATCCTCCAAAACTCACTATTCAATTGACATTGTAACAGTATTAAGAGGTGGGACTTTTAAGTAGTAATTAAACCATGAGGGCTCCACTATCATGAATGGATTAATGTTGTGGGTTTCTAATAAATGAACTAGTTCACCCCCTTTTCTTTCTCTCTTTCTCTCTGTCCCCTTCCTCCTCCTCTCCCCCCTCTCCTTTTCACCTTCCACCATAAGATGACACAACAGGAAGGCAGACACCTTGATATTAGACTTCCTAGCCTGCAGAATTGTGATCTAAAATATTCTGTTCATTATAAATTACCCAGTCTCAGGTATTCTGTTATAGCAGCACAAAATGGACTAAGACAACATTGTAAGTGAAAATGCAAGCCACAGAGTAGGAAAAGGTATGTGCAATTCAACATAGAATTGGTGTCCAGAATAATTGGTATCCAGAATACATAAAGGCAAACCAACAACAAAAACACAAACCATTTTTTATATCCTAAAAAAAAAAAATCAAAGACTCATATCCAAATGGTCAATAGTATTTAAAAAATATGTTCAATATCATTAGTCATGAAAGAAAATGCAAATTAAAACTACATGTCCACCACACCAGAATTGTTAAAACAAACTGACAAATCAAGTATTGGCAAGGATGGGGAAACATGGGAACTTTCAAATCTTGTTAGTGGAAATGTAAATTGGTATAGCCACTTTGGAAAACTCTTTGGCAGTGTCTACAGTAATTACGCTTCTAAGTCAACACTCAAAAAAAAAAAAAAAACTGTGTACATATGTGCACTAAGAGACATGTAAAAGAATATTCCCAAAATTACTTGTAATGCCAAAAACTGGAAACAATCCAAAAGTCCAACAACAGTAGAATGGATATAATAATTGCGATATATTCATACAATAAAAAATGCATTGCTAAATGCAACAACATGGATCAATCTCACAACATAATGTCGAGCAAAAAAAGCACAAAAGTGAACACACTTTATAATAAAAAACAGTTATCTATGGTGACATAACACAGAATAGTGGTTCTATTTGAGGGAAGGGGTGATAAATGACTGGAAGAGAGTAAGAGAGTTTCTGAAAAGCTGATTATATTCTCTATCATGATCTAGAAGGTGATTTCATAGATGTATTCATTTTGTAAAACTTCAAGTTTTACACTTTGATGTGTCTTGCTATATATGTTATACTTTGATTTTAAAAGTGTACCAAAAGACAAAGAATGAACTACAGTTACATTTATCAACATGAATAAACCTGAAAAATACAGTGAGTGAATGAAGTAAGTCTCAAAATAATAACACAGTTGATTTCACTTATGTAAAGTTCAAAAGAAAAAGAAAAGAGAAGCAAAGATATGATTAACACAAAATACAAGACAGTGGTTTCCTCCCAGGAGGGAAGAGGCCATGGGGAAGGACACACAGGGATCTTCTGGAGTACTATAATATGCTTTTCTTGGCTAGATTAAAAGTATAAGAATGTTTACTTTCTAATTGTTCTTTAAACTGTACCAGTGCACTTATATTGCTGTTTTGCAGTTGTAAAATGTTTTAAGAGAAATACAACTACTGAATTATCAATGATTAGAAAATTAAAATGAGAACTATAATAATACTAGATTTCATGTCTTTTCAAAGGGAACTTTATTAGAAATAAAAAAAAAATTAAAAAAAAGAGACACTTAACAAAACTAAAAAGTGACCAGAGATCCATAAACATTTCAGACTTCTTATTTTCCATTGCCTACTTTAAAATAACAAATTTGATTCAAAAACTCAAAAATAAACCACATTTAAAAATCACACATTTAAATCAATGTTCATTAACATATCTCTGGCTTATAACACTCGACATTTTAATTTACTTAAAATTAAATTTTACAATATACTTATAAGATTACTGTCATATATTTTTATTAAAAGGACAATCACAATTATTCAATATTATCTGGCAAAGAGAAACTTGCTTGTGAAATAAAAAGATGTTATTATAAAGCCTCACTTATTAAAAAGAAAGAAAAAGGAAATATGGCTAATTTATCAAAAATCTGACTTACAGCAGCACAATTCACAATTTCAAAGATGTGGAAACAACCCAAGTGCCCATCAATACATGAGTGGATTAACAAAATTTGGTATATTTATACCACGGAGTACTACTCAGACATAAAAAAATGATGACCTACCTATTGTATTGTCCTGGATGGAGCTGGAGCCCATTCTTTTAAGTGAAGTATCACAAGAATGGAAAACCAAACACCACATGTACTCACCATTAAATTGGTACTAATTGATTGACACTAATGTGCACATAGGGGAAGTAACATTCACAGGATGTTGGGCAGGTGGGAGGGAGGTGGTGGGGATGGGTAAATTCACACCTAACAGATGGGGTTTGTACTGCCTAGGGGATGGGCATGCTTGTAGCTCTGACTGGGTGGTACAAAGGCAATTCATATAATCAAAGCATTTGTACCTCCATAATACTCTAAAATTTTTTTAAAATGCATGTAAACCTTCAAAAAAATCTGACTTAGTCAGGGGAGGGAGAAGACAAAGCAAGCCTAAAAGAAATGCAGGGCCATTATTTTCAAAGCTGTTCAATCTCAGTTACAAATTGTTACCACTTGGCCTGGTCTTAGTGAATACCTAAGAATTATCTTTAATTAGCACATTAATGTTAAAAATTAATAAGTAACTGAGTAGTTTTATGAGTACGTGAAATGTTACATTATTGAGTACCCTAAGAAGCAATTTTCACGTCTTATTTATATAACAGCCTTATTTCTAGAACACAAAATTGTCCATCAACAAGTGTCCATTGTATCGAAGATATCAAATTAATCAGATTTATTCCATAAGAGTTTTCACCCAAACAAATTGATGAAAAGGATTAACAGGTTTTTTTGTTTGTTTGTTAAGGAGAGCTCCCCTGAAACCTGAGACTAACAGAAGAGCAATGAGATGTTGATCATGGGTGATTATCATCAAATAAGGGAGTTAGTTGCCCATGAAATGCAAATAAGCACAGAAGAAAGGTCTCAGAGCCAGTTTACATGCAGTGTCCAAGCCCAAGGCCCCATTCCCACCCTACTTCCCCAGCAGAAGACCCAGATCCAGAACTGCACTGTCCAATACAGTAGCCACTAATCACATGTGGCTATTTAAATTGATTAAAATTAGAAATTCAGTTTTTCAGTCACACCAGCCATACTTCAAGGACTCAATACTCACATGTTACTAATGGTTACTATATTGGACAGCACAGCTACAGAACATTACCATCATCACAGAAAGTTCTAATGGACAGTGCTGCTGTAGAATATATCTTTGCCCATATATCAGGGATATTCATATATAAAATGAATGTATTTTTTGCAAGCAATATTGAAGAATATTTTCTAAATATAATATAACCACATTTATGCCAATTGACATAAAGATTCCCAAAGAAGGAAAGGTATTGATTGGCTCCCTGCTAAACTCAGCCAACAATTTCAGGAGCAGTGCTATTTATGTTAGTGTCATCTACATATAAAAATGCACTTTAACAAAATAAAATAATTCTATTATAGTTTTTGTGAGTACATGAACTAAAAATTAAATCAATATTTTTAAAGTGAAAAATGTTTTCTCACATAGAGCAACATATTAAACCACATTAAGTGTTTTATTATATTTGATCACCACCTGCTGGCCATATTATTAAACTGCACAAGCAAATGAAACGTTAGCCACCTTGGGAGACATTTTTAAAGGACATACAGAATCCCAGCTTTTTGCCACAATGCATTCCTGGAAAACCACATCATAAAGGATCACTGTAAAGCAAATCACATTTTCCATAAGGGCAGGACCATAATAAGAATCTTCATTCCAAACTAAAATTCAGCACCAAATAAGCCATGGAAAAATCTCATTAAAGGAAAGATGTAAAAACTATAGTCCTCTATAATCATTTAAAATTGAGTAATTATTCTCCAAGTCCTTTCGTATAGGTATGAACACATTTGTATTTAGATGACCCAACATAAGTAAAAGGTAAGATATAATGTATACTAAATTAGTCTAAATCTGATAATAATATACAATTAATAATTCTTTACACATTCCTAGAATTTGTAAGCAACTGGATGGTTGCTGCTTATAAAATGGTATCTAAAGAAATCTAAATAAATGCTTTCTTTTTCATCAATAAATTCCTTTCAAATAAGCAGACGCAATATGTTTCTTCCACAATGAAGCAGTGCTTAAAGGTCAGGGTCAATTCAACATTACTCCTCTTCACCCTATCCTAACTTCTAACTTTTAATCAAAGTTTCAATTAAAAATAGTAAGTGCTATTAAATCTTTTTTTTTCATTTTCCCTATCTCAGAACCTAGTTGACCTTTGGTGATAAGCTATCAGACCACACATACTTTATTGAAAAGTCATAAAAATAATTACAAGCCATTAAAAAAAAGCTTCAAAATATTTTTCACAGAATTGTAAAACAAGAACACAACCTATTACCTTTATGTTCTGTCTTTGGGATAAAACACAAAAAGAATATAGAGATGACATGAACTGAAGTCTAAATATTCTTTACTTAGGCAGCCTCAAATATATGGTGTGGCAAAATATAGAAAAATGGGGCCTGCCACTCTGCGTTCCTTCTACCCTGGAAAAAGGGACTTGCTAAGTTATTTAAATAAAGATTCCTACAAAGTCTCTTTTAAAATAGTATTAATACTCTTTATTGTGATAGTATTCAGGATTCATACTTAAAGTCATAACCTTTTTGCAAAGCCATAATTTATTTTTCTCAGAGAATACAAAATTACTTTTAGTCACTGAAAATAATTAATGACCAAAGGATTTTAAAATAATACCCTTTGGGAGGATTAGATAATTAGAGATGCAAAAGAATGCTCCAACACTCTAACAAGCCCTGGATGAACTATTACTGTAACAATCACCACACCAATGATGGTGGTGGTAGCAGCAGCTAACATTTAACAGGCCCTGTGCCAAAGGCTCTACACGCATTATTTCACTACATCCTTACAACTCTGAGGTTAGCACTACTACTGTCTCCATTTTACAAATGATGAAACTGAAGTTTAGAGGAAATTAAGTAACTTGCCTGAGGACAGATGGTTGCCAAGTGTCAGAAGTGGAATTTGAACAAAGGCAAACTGCTTCATTTCAGCTCAACCTAGAAATAACCAAGAACAAAGGCATAGCTGCCCAGGATTGCTGAAGCAGCACAAGTGGGAAAAAATAGATAAAAAATGAAATTTCCATATTTGCTACATAAAGTACTTGTTATGCCTATATGGTATACTAGAAAGAACATGGGTATAAAATCATAAAGACCTATATTCCAATACTGGACCAATCACTGGAAAAGTCACTTGACCTTCCTGAAGCTGTTACCTCATCTATAAATACAAATGGCCAATGATATCAACTTCACAGGACTGTAGAGAGGATTAAATCAGATAACTTGAAAAGATTTCTAGAATAGTACCTAGCATACAGTAGGAGCTCCATAAATGGTAAGATTTGCCTCACTTGGTTTCTGCTTTAAGAAATTAGAAATACAAGTGGAATCCACAAACATTTAGGGCATTTACTGGAAATTTTTCATTCCTATGTTTGAATCTAAATAGATAGATAGACAGATAGATTATATAGATAAGTTTATTAATTGTCATCACTAATGTGGACAATATATATAAACAAACATTTTAATAAAATGATACTTTAGAAGGCAATTTGATAGTATCTATCAAAACATAAGTTTGTGATTATTATTAAAAATAACATACACACATATTTAAAAAGAATGTTTTTAACTTCACAATCCAGACTAGTCCCACTCCCTAAAACTAACCACCTTTAAAAGTTTCATGTGTGGCACCAGAAGCATTCCATGCACGTGTACACATATGTATCCATATAGCCTCTTTAAAACACACATACACAAACACAAATGGAAGTCTACTATACTTTCATGTACTTCTTTTAAACTTTATATATCTTAGAGATCTTGCCATAGTAGCCCATATAGCATACTGCACAAGATGTTGAACCAACTAATAATTCTACTAACAGAGCAATTCCTTTTCTAGGAATCTGTAATAGCCCAAACACATGCAAGTATATAATAATCATGTTTGATATTCTAACTGATAATTTGCCATTTGAAATCATATGCCAAACTAACAGCCAAAGCTGTTTACGTGCATATCATCTCTGGTCTTTTTGCAGGCACATGGAAATCATATTACAAACCGCTCAACTACAAATCCCACCATCTGTGCTTCACATTCTGCCCAACAGGGGACATCCTCACCTGCCAGGTTCCCACTACTACAGTAAAAAAAGACTCTCACTCATGCTTCCCCTTGCTCTTTCTGCCTCCTGACCAATGCTGGTACTTCTTCATGTGGCCCTACATGGTGTGGCATAAGCCCCTCCTCTTGGGAACTGTGAATAACAAACTCCTCTTTCAAAGGCAGTTGTCTCTATGTCTGTCATCTTACCATAGCTGATTAAAACAAATCCCAGGCATATTTTAAAACAAGATACATGGTGATATATGTACTAGATGTTAACTCAGGCATTCTTCATAACAATAAAAAATTGAAAGCACAGACAGGCTAAATTATAATATATCCACACTATGGATTATCTGCAATTAAAAAGACTACATGCACAGGTTTAAAACTACATGCACAGGTTTAAGACATAGTTAAGTTAAAAAAAAGAGCAAGTCTTAGAACAGTACATATAAGCCAATCTATAATTTTTTAATTATATAGGTATAGGTGGTTATTGTAGAATGTTAATAGTGATTACTTCTCACGAGAATAGTGGGAGAAAGAGGACACAGAGAGATGGACTTTGATTTTTTACTCTGCATATTTCTACACTGAGGTTGTTAACAATACAAGCATGTATTATATAGAGATTGCATAATTTTCTAAAATGAGAATAAAGACTATATTAGTCATCTATTGCTGTATAACAAATTATTACAAACTTAACAGCTTTAAACAATATACATATATTTTCTCATAGTTTCTGTACGTCAGAAGTCTAGGCACAACTGAACTGAGTCCTCTGCTTAGGGCCACATAGGGCTGCAATCATGGTTGGACCAGAGCTGGTTCTCATCTGGAGGCTCAACTACGGAAGGATCCACTTTCCCACTTGCATGGTTGTCAGCAGCATTCAGTTCCTTATGGCTATATGATTCATGGCAGCTGCTTCTTCCAAAGCCAGCAAAGGGAATGACAGCAAGGAACTAGAGCAAGTCTACTAGCAAGATGGAGTTTTACATAACGTAATGCAATCACAGGAGTCACATCCCATCACCATTGCTACATTCTATTCATTAGAAGCAAGTTACAAGTCCTGCCCACACTCAAGGGAAGGAGATTATATAAGTCTGTGAACACCAGAAAGAGGATCATCAGGGACACCTTAAAGTTTGTCTACCACAAAGACAATTAAGGTCTTTACCAGATCCCAATGGTAAGCATCTGAAGGATGACCAGAAAGATAATATATATTGATATAGCTCATGGTTATAGAACTAAATGAAATTAACCAAACTATACATAGATGAGATCTAAGACTATGGTCTCCTTAGTAACATTCCCTAGTAACATAAAAGTCATGCCACAAACTCAAATATAACTAAAATATTTCATGGTCAGGAAAACAGGCAGATAGTTGACATAAAAAATGCAAAAACAGATCTATAATAAAATGGCAATGTAATTTGGAACAGTGGCTTTTCTAAAAGAAAACTTGGGTAATAACATGACTTTAAACCACAAAATATGAAAAAGGAAAGCAGAGAAAATAACCAGGACAGAACTAGCTATGTGTTGGAACTGTTTGGTGTGAAATGCTGAGTATACTAGTATATAACGTGTATTTGGTGGAAAAAAGAAAGCATGAGAATAAACCAGTTAGAATGTAACCTCATAATACGTCTAACGAGTTTGGAATGTGGCTATACACCACATTCTACAGGAAAAATAAAGGTAAAGGAAAGGTGCCATCTCTACTGAATAGGGAGTCCTAACAAAAAGGCTTCAAAAGGACTCTGCATCTTTAATAATATAAAAAGGCTAGGACACAAATAGCATAATCTAAAATGCCATTAGAAATACTTCACATATAAAAAGGTCTAAGTAAAGCAGGATTTTATAAAGTGATCAAAAAAGAAACACTAAGGGGGAAAATCTTTTAAGATTAAAGAGGTTTTTCAAAGGACAAGTTGAAGTGGTTGTAAAATTTATGAGGCAGCATTAAACTTCAGTTCTAAGTAACAATAAATTATTCACTATAAAAACATACATGTGTCAAATATTATAAGCCTCTTAAACTTTTTAAAACAATTTCTTGCAGAACTGATTAGATGTATTAGGTCAACACTAGCAGACACTAACTTTTTTATTAGCATAGTATGACCACTCAGAGTAAAGGAACAGCCTTAAAAAGAAATATTAAGACAGAACCTCAATAAACTATTCACCACCACATCTGATCTGATATAACATATTATGTATTTGGCCTTAAAATCAATTTTGTTGGCTTTAGCTAAAGTAAATGTTAGTTTTACTTTTAATGCCTTCAAGTATACGTAAAACTACAAATATCTGTTAACTAATGAATATGTGGATTAAAATTTTAAATAAAATTAAAATTGTGAAATAAGTCAAATTAAAATTAACTTTAAAAATATATAAGATACCCTGGGAAGTTTTGTTTTTGCAACTCTAACTGACCATTAGCCTTAGTGATATTCTGACATTTAACCAGAAAGATATCTAAGTATGTCCTTTCCAGCTTTTTCACTGTCTTATATTCCTCATGGTGTGTGAAGGGAATCTCTATAACCTACATCCACACTTCCTTTGACACTACCCTTCCCTCAACTTTTTCTGAAAGCTAAAAAGAAAAATATCTTTTGGGGCCATTCCCTCTGCCACAATATACCTGTCTCTAATGTTTTTTGTACAGATTAAATTAAATATGTGATAGTGTCTGACAATCCACTCCCTGATCTATGCATGTACTCTTAAATATAAAATACTTAGGAGTTTCTAGCATGTTTCCACCCAGGGCTAGGACCTGGATATCACATAAGACTTTTTTTTTTTTTTTTTTTTTTTTTGAGACAGAGTCTCACTTTATTGCCCAGGCTAGAGTGAGTGCCGTGGCGTCAGCCTAGCTCACAGCAACCTCAAACTCCTGGGCTCAAGCCATCCTGCTGCCTCAGCCTCCCAAGTAGCTGGGACTACAGGCATGTGCCACCATGCCCGGCTAATTTTTTCTATATATATTAGTTGGCCAATTAATTTCTTTCTATTTATAGTAGAGATGGGGTCTCGCTCTTGCTCAGGCTGGTCTGGAACTCCTGAGCTCAAATGAT
>VSMD01137424.1:0-10042 GCA_008750895.1 Mirza zaza | reverse complement strand
GCAAAATTCATAATCGCAAGGCTGTGGAAACAGCCCAAGTGCCCATCAATCCAAGAATGGATTAATAAAATGTGGTATATGTGTACCATGGAGTACTATTCAGCTCTAAGAAACAACGGTGATATAGCACATCTTATATTTTCCTGGTTAGAGCTGGAACCCATACTACTAAGTGAAGTATCCCAAGAATGGAAAAACAAGCACCACATATATTCACCAGCAAACTGGTATTAACTGAGTAGCACCTAAGTGGACACATAGGTACTACAGTAATAGGGTATTGGGCAGGGGGGAGGGGGGCAGGGGGCGGGTATATACATACATAATGAGTGAGATGTGCACCATCTGGGGGATTGTCATGCTGGAAACTCAGACTTGTGGGGGGAGGGGGGAAGGGCATTTATTGAAACCTTAAAATTTGTACCCCCATAATATGCTGAAATAAAAAAAAATTATTGAAGACACTTAGTCTATTAGAATTGACTGCTTAATTTGTCAAATTAATCATATTAAAATTAACTATTTAACAGCTGTCTTCTTTGAAACATTTAGTTTGGATTATATCATGTTTTGTTCATACCACCTTCTTCATCCCTATTAGCTATCTTTAAGATTACAGAAGAAAAGTAACAAATTATTAATACTACATTATTAATACTACAATCCTTCTATACATGAGGGAAAAATATTTATGGTTCTTAATGGTTCTTAGTGTGAAATAAAATAAAATTTTAAGGCTCCCCTCACCATGGGCTAATTGAATGGACTCCCTTCTTGCCAAGGGGATATCCTAAAATTAACTTGCCTACCAAGAGGAGGAAAGAGGTCAGACATGCTTCATCATGTCCCCCCTCCCTTCCTGGAGATATCCTTTGGAACCTATTAATAGGCCTAAGGTTATGCAAGACAAACTTGCTGATCCATTTACACAACAAATATATGTCCCCTGGTGGCTTGTCTCTGATTAACAGGTCTCCTTATCATAAAAGATTCCAAGTCTTTAGACAACTGCTTTATGTCTTTTACCAATTACAAGTAAAAGAATCTTTGAACCAACCTATAACCTGTAAGCCCAAACTTCAAGATGGCCCTCCATTTTGGGCCAAACCAATGTATGCCTCCCATGTATAGATTTATGGCTACCTGTAACCTCTGTCTGCCAGAAATATACAAAACCAAACTGTAACCCAACCACAACAAGTCTACTTGCTCAAGGCTTTTTAGGCATGGCTTTGGGTCATGATCCTCAAATTTGACTCATAATAAACCTCTTTAAATTATTTTACAGTGTTTGGCTTCTTTTCCATTGTCATTGGGAACAACAGTCACTGACTAATTGACCTTTTGATTTGTATACTCTAACAAAGTTTTTGGTGTTATAAGTGATCTTTAAACCCTGTTTTCCACAACTCTTATAAATTATTACTCTTATAAACTAATCTAGTTTGTACATGTGGTACATATTAAATTCAGCCTAATATACAATCCATCATATATCTAGAATAACAACATATTATGTTACCAATATTCTTAATATCACAAAATGTTGTGTTCTTGCCTTATTGTGTTTTGTTTGTGGGCCATATAAAAGAAAACTCATCGTTACCTTCTAAATGAAAATATTTACCACATTTCATGCTCATGCTGTTAACTTCTCAGTGAAGAACACCTAAAGTGGGTAAGCACAGGAAGTAAAAACAACAATTTTCTTTATATATGAGCAAACAAAATATACAAAACCCTGATACACAGATCTTAATGAATTCAACTTTTATTGAGTTGCTGAGTCATTTAGTAAGTATAAAACCCCAAGTATGTACTATGCATACCAACAGATTCAGTGAATGGGTTGGTAAAAAGATAAAGACCAGTTTTCAAGGTACTTTTGATTAAGGAGAGAAGGCAAACTAGTAACAATGGAGATTCTGTCCACATAGAAATGAAGATCATGCCTATTAGTTTTAAAAGGTAGTGAGGCCGCTTGAAAGCTTTGGAGGAGTAGAAATGTCCATTGATGAATCATATTCTGTGTGGTTTTATGAATTAACACTATTAATTCCACTCAGAAAGTAAAATAAAATAAAATAAGAATATAAACATGCCACATAATTAAAGAATAAACCATAGTACTCTGTGCTTTCTTGAATAGACTTAATATTTTTCAAAATGTAATAGTTCTTTAAATAATTATAACAAGAATTTTCTTGTCAGATTGCCCAAACCTTGTGACTGAAGCCAGACTCAAAGCAACATTTTCTCATGTGGTTTTATATTTAACAATGTATACTCACTGATTAAAGTTATCACGCCATAAACCAAAGTGACGCAAATAAATGTCTTAGATCATGTTACCATTATACATATTACATAAGACATACCTGTGGCAAAAAAACTCTCGCATTTGAAATGACAAGAGATAAAAGCTAAAAGATATCTGAGAAGATTCGTATTTTTATTCTTTAAAAATTGTAACATTTTTTTGGGTTTAAAGCATAAACAGCAAAAGGAAATTAATATGAAACCTGTGTATTCAGTTGCCACATCAGATATGTTTTAATACAGACAAATATTGTTTTTCACCTTTGTTAGAAACAGACAAGAGAATATTCTGGTGATAATTGAAAGTGTAAAACCCTTTAAATGATTTAGCACTCTACTCTAAAAAGAGCAAAATTGTGAAAAAAGCCGTGAATAAGGGTATCACACATTTTTATTATTAAATTTTTCCAATCATATTTAAATTGATCTTAGCAGAGGTCATCTCATAATAAAATACAATGATACAAAAAACCCCCCTATGAATAGCAGGTATTAGAGAAAAATGGATTAAAATAAATGCCTAAATATAATGTGTCTCAAGTATAAGACAGATCCCATTTTCACAATGAAAAGACCCTACAGATTAACTTTTTGTCCAGTTTGATAAAGAAACTTTTAGGGACTTAAATTTAAATTTTCACAGCAAATAGTTACCCATAATTGGTGTTACATATGAATATTTAAAACTTATGCAAATTAGTATATTTAGAAATACAGATATTTTTAATACCAAGATTCATGAAGAGAAGTTTTGTTTGTTTGTTTTTCTCCAGACTCATTAGAAGCACTGAAAGACATCATTGTCATTTTCACCAATACAGCCATTTTTGAGTCCTCTAACTTAATTATCTATAATGAGTCATTTTTCCATTCCCATACTCTGATTGTGACATAGCACTTGAATTTTTTAGAGATTTGGTCACTTAAAATTTGATTCCAATTGAAATGTAGCAACACATAAGATTGGGATAGTATTTAAAGATTATTATTTATAATGGAATTGTAAACTTGAGATCTACAAAATTTAATAATTGCCTGTTTTACTGATGTATAAAAGCTTTTTAAGGCTAAATAATATTCCACACAAACAAACATTTTGTTTATTGATTCATCCATTGAAGGACACTTAGGATACTTGTATTCAATGTACACTGCCTTTTTAAAAAATCTATCCATTCATTGATGAACACTGAAGTTGTTTCCATATCTTAGCTATTGTGAACAATGCTGCTATGAACATTGGCATACAGACATCTCTTCCACATACTGATTTCAGTTCTTTTGGATATATACCTGGCCCTTATATTAGTATTATTTTTTTATTTTTATTTTTTTAGAAACCCACATAATATTTTCCATAATATCTGTACCAATTCATAACCCTACCAATGGTGTATAAGGCTCCTTTTTTCAATGTCCTTAATCAACATTTGTTATCATTTGACATTTTGATAGTAACCATTCTAACAGCTATGAGGTGATAGCTCATGTGGTTTTTGTTTGCAATTCCCTCATAAGTAGTGATGTTGTGAACCTTTTCATATACCCATTGGTCATTTGTATATCTTCTTTGGAGAAATATGTTTTCAGGTATTTTGCCCAATTTTTAATTAGGTTATTTGTGTATTTGTGGGTTTGTTCATTTGTTGGTTTAATATTAAGTTGGATGAGTGTTGTATGCATTTTGAATATTAGCTTCCATTGGATATATGGTGTGTGAATATTTTCTTCCATTCTATAGGTTGCCTTTTCATTTTGTTGATTGTTTCCTTTGCTGTAAGTTTTTAATTTGACACTGTCCCAGTTTAGTTTTGCTTTTGTTGGCTTTGCCTTTGGAATCATATCCACAGAATCATTGCCATGGTCAATATCAAAAAGTTATTTTTCCTGTGTTTTCTTCTTGGATTTCTACGGTTTTAGGCCTTACATTTAAGTCGTTCATTCATTTTAGAATGATTTTTGTGTATGATAGAAGATAAGGGTCCAATTTTATTTTTTCTATGTGGATACACAGTTTTCCCAGCATCATCATCAAAGAGACTATTCTTTTCCCATTGTGTATTCTTGCCTCAAGCTGACCTAAAAAGTACAAATAATGTATCACTTCCAGACTCAGTTAAAGGAGATGAAGTGATTGATTTGGGTGAGCAGAAAATGATAATGTAAGAGTAGCCATGTTTTTTTTATAATAGCCTCATAAAATCTATTTGATTTTTAAACTATGTACAAGTTGGGTAATAATAAAACTTACATATTTTTTAAAAGAAGAGTTTGTGTATTTTAACTTTCCAAAACTTGAAATTGTGAGGTCACTCTCCCAAAAGAGTTATCAGATTGTTAACAAAACAGAGTTCATATACTTTATTTACTCTTGTTTTCTCCCTTTCTCTTTCTCCCCCTTCTCACTGTAATTCTTCACTCATTCTGCTATGCTTGTCTCATGTCCTCTATACACCCACAGAAACCTGGGTGAGGTGTAGCTGAAGCTGATGATTCTGGTAGTGTCCTGAAAAGCTGAGGAAGCTGCGTTTATGTCCTACTGGCTTTTTTTTTTTTTCATTGTTGTTGTTCTGTTTATATATATATATATATATATATATTACACACACACACACACACACACACATATGAAGAGGACACAAAAACCAGGGCGTTCTCTCTCTATGCTGAGCAGTATTGCCTTGGCACATGGGGGTGAGGCAGTCAAGATGATATTGTTCTTCCTACCCTTTTTCTACAGTTATTGTTTTGTTTCTCTTCTATTATCTTGCTATGACTTCTTAAGTGGACTCCTAAACTTTCCATAGCTAAATTTGTTCATGGATAACTACTGGATTGTTGTTCTTTGTATTAGAAAGAAAGGCTGGAATCTCCTCTTTATCATCATGATGTGATAACTCTGCTTCTTCATTAATCTGATATGTACTATGTTCAAGGCACTTTTCTGAGTGAGATTTTAGGTGAGTAGGACAGAAAAGACACAATTCTGTTATCAAAATAAAATAATTTGAAAATCACCCCACCATAAATATGTAAATTCAATAAATGTTTAGTTAATTACATGATATTACACACACATACACACATACATATACACATGTACACATATACCCCAGATTAAAAGTCATGCCATAAAGGACTTTATGATAAGAATTTATGACAAATATCTGAAAGTTTTTTATTAAAAGGACAATGCTCAAGCTTTTGAGAAATGCTCTTGTGGAAAAAAGTCATTTCTTTTATTGGATTTATATTACATCATTTAAACTATGATTATGTCTCCACATAAAAATAAAATTCACATCAATTGTTGGGTTAATTTTGGCTAAAGTATTCTTTTAGGATTGGATTATATAGCTAGGTGACAACAAGGATTTATACTTTACTACATAGACAAATGATTTATTTTTTATTTTTATATCTGTGTGAAAAAGTCACATTTTGAAGTTTTGATGCTAACATTTTTAATGGAAAATTATAAATTGACCAATTTCTGCTTATATTCAGCTATATCAGCTTGAGAAAAAAAATGAGTACAAACAAAATAAAAAGGAGCTACTTATCCTTGACTTGAGTAGTAATTTCAATTTGTTAGCAGATTATATATATATATATATATATATATAAACATAAAGATAAGGCATTAACTAATTAGATGACAAAATGGAATTAAGAGATTTCACATTTGTCTCATTTAGCATTTAGTCTCATGTAGTCTTTACACAATCTTAATAAGTAGCTGATATCTTAAATTTGAGGAACCTGAAACTTCAGATTAATTATGAAGGATTGAAATAACTTATTTCTGTTTTCTTGAAAAGTTCATACAAAGTCGTAATAATAGTATGAAAATGTATAAATAGATTAAGATGAAATGCATAAAGCACAGGAAGAGACTATAGAACGTAAGAAAAAACACAATTTGTAAGATGAAACACACATACATTAATGCTAACATTTATCAGAGCAGGGGATGCTAAAAGCTACACGTCAGGAGAAGAATATGCTAATGTGAAGGAAGCCAACAGAAATCAAGCAGATTTTGAACGTCCCATAAAACTGAATCAGCAGACACTAGATTGTAAAAAAAAAAAAAAAAAGGGAATAAATGTAGAAGAATTGGTTGAAAATAAAGTATAGAGAATATTTAGACTCTTTCCAAACCAAGCAGGCAACCATCTGTCTCCCACCCAAGCAGAGATGTTTTATTTTCTGCTGAAGCTGAATGCAAGAGTCTCTAGACTCACAGACATGAGAAAGGATGATGTTGGGGGCGATGCTTTAACTGAAGTTCAGAGAAATAAGTTAAAATCTTCATACCACTTCCACAAGTCGTTTTCCAGAAGAATAGCAACCACACTTATTAGGCAAGATATTATTATAGTTAATGTGTAAATAAAAAAAAAAAAAAAAACTGACCAAGAAAGTTCTACAATAACATCTGAGAGCTTCTATAAAAACTTATAGGATCCTATCTAATTACCTTACACCTCTCAAAAAGTGCAGCTCATGCGCTTATTATTTCTGGTTAATTTTTTAGTAGTGTGTATTTATATGTGGACATATGTACAATGAATTTCATATGTTGGAGGCAAGTGTCCAAAATGAAGCAATGAAAATTAGATGTAGTTGCTTCACGGAACAAAGAAAATATTTTAAAATAAATATTTTAAAATATTTTAAATATTTAAAATAACTACCAATGAAAATACTGTTTCAGGGAAAGAATAACAGAATGCTTTCAAATGAATGATCCGAGAACAAGAAAGTGCTATTAAAAATTTCAGAAAGTAGTAGGAGAAAAATGAACCTTAGTAGAATGTTAAAAACAAGGTTGGAAAAGTTTTTCAGAAAGTAGATAAAGTAAATGAAGTAAAGAAAATCATTCAGCTCATGAGTTCCTGAATTAAAAGGCCCACTGCATTTCCAGAACTATGAATGAAAATGATTTATCAGTGGGTCATCAAGACATTTCAGTGGAATGGGGATAAAAATAAAGCTCTAAAAGATTTTGGGGGTTGGGGAAAAGTTACACAAAAGGGGACTGGATTTCAAATATCACCAGATATTTCAACAGCAATGCTAGAAGTTAGAGGACAACAGACAAATGCTTTAAACTTCAGAGGCAAAATATTTTCAACATAGGTTTCCATACTCAACTCCCCCAAATATTCAGTTGTGAAGATAATTATGTAAAATCTTCATCATAATATAAGAAAGATTCAAAACCTTAATACATTTTAAGGTTTTTAAATCTAAAACAATTAGTTGCTGGGCTAATATATTTCTATTTTTAGTAGAGATGGAGTCTCGCTCTTGGTGAGGATGGTGTCAAACTCCTAAGCTCAAGTGATCCTTCTGCCTCAGCCTCTCAGAGTGCTAGGATTACAAACATGAGCCTCCACACCCAGCGAAATTTGAGTTTCATTCCCTTTACTGAAATGGGGCTCTCTGAAGTTCCTGAAAATTCTTTTGCAGGCACAATCCCAGACCTCTTGGTCTTTAGCCATCTTACCCTGGTCTTAGGGACACTAGAGTCTCTGTATCTCTGTGTCTCTTGATATAACTCACAAGTCCACATAGTCTCAGCACTATATTTTCTCCCATCCAAGTATTAAGCAGGCCCAACCCTGCTTAGCTTCTGAGATCAGACGAGATCAGGTGCATTCAGGGAGGTATGGCCATCAAAAACTTAAATTCCATAACACATAAATTAGTAATATTGTAAGGATAAGCCTTCATAATTTCCTGTCTAGAAGTTCTGGGTTCTTGCTACATATTCCAAATCTTTCCAAGCCCAGGTGCTGTTTAGGGTCACATGATGGTGTTTGTCTGCCCTGGCTAGAAAGGTCATTTGGGAATGATTCCTGGCCCCCGGGATGTTTATATTGTCAGGACTGAGGAGAGACTCCAGTAAATGCATGTTTATTTAGTGCCAGTTTCATTCATTTCCTAAATGAGTCAGGAGAAAAATAAGGAAAACACCAGGTGTCTCCCTTCCACCTGAAAAAAGTTTGCCTGCCTTCTCCATACACAGCCAGGTTCACCCTCCTCTCTGTTTAGCCCCTCACTCCCAGAAGATAAGAATTGTAATCTGCCACAGTTTGAGAATGGGGGCTAGGTGAAGACAGGACCCATTCATTGCTTTTGGTACATATCCACATACATTTCTATAAGGCCTTATTTTTGAAAATAAAATATTTTCAGCTTCTGAGTTTTTAAAATTAAAACCAAAATACTCATGTTCAGGTCACTACTGGGAGCATGTGCTTTTTATAAGCAAAATAAATTAAGATATAGTCAAACAATGCCTATAAATCTGTATAATACAAAAGAGCCAAAACAATAGAGAGGAATAAGGCCCTTCCAAGATCTGTGAAGTTGATTTTGAGAATATCCAATCAAGATTATATCAAAGGGAGAGAGTGCTCAATAAGAAAAGATATCACCAACCAAATAAAGGAATTTATATAATTTGCTGTATTTTGCCACATCGAGTGGAGATTATGAGGCTCCCAGCCAGACCAGACAGCTGATTAAAAATGAAGATGTCTTCTCACCTATAAAGACAAAAGAAAAACAATAAGGTAAAATTATTTTTTCTAGAGAAAACCATAAAATGGTCAAGAAAAAATGTGAATATACTGTATCTGTTCATATGTGAACAACATTTATGTAGTTCAAGTAATGAATGGATTGATTCAACTAGAAATTAATATAAATGTATTAGATTGAGGAGAAAATAGAAGAGATAAAGAGAAAGTTTGGAAGTGTGGATGTAGAGGGGGAAAGTTTTAAGAATACAACATCTGAAAATTGAGGTTTAAGATAGGTGACTTGAAACATTACATGCCTACTTCCTCCACTTAGGAGCACCAGAACACTTTATAAACAGTCATACTTTGAGTACATTATCCAAGAAAAAATCCTGGAATTCAACAAAAAAGTGGCAGGGAACACCAAAAGTGGAAAAGGAAGAAGGGAGGCAGCCTCCCTGGCTAGGGTTTACTGGGAGCCAGGTGTGAGTTACCAATGTTTGGAATGTTTGAGTAGCAAACTTCCAGTGGCCTACATCCCCATATTATGCAATCCTGGTCATGGGAGAAGTCCTCAAACCCTCCCAACCACTGAAACTATCATAATAAGCTTCTGGGAGACTGTGGAATGGAACTACTCCAGGCAGGGAGCTTGTGCTGGGTTTTATACTCTTTCTGAGATGTAAGCAGCTACAGTAAGCCACCATTTTCAAACCTAACCTCTGGAAAACTGTACACTGTCTTGGGACCCAGTGACATCACGAGTGGGGAATTATGGAAAATGGGGCTATGGCTGATGGGTCAGGGGGATGAGACAGGAGCACCCCTAAAGCTGGGTCTAGGAAATGAGCAAGACCTGGGCAGCAGCAGCCAGTACTAGAAAGTAGGTGCTACTAGAATCTTAGATGGGTATGAAAATGGGGCATGGGTTGCCTAGGGAATTGATTGTAAACTGAACATGGGCTCCTGCAGCCCAGGTGTTGGGGGATAAGCCCTACTGAGACTAGAACATAAAGGGGGTGCATTTCCCCCCTTCTGGGTGATGGGAGCTCACCTCAAATGCTACTACATCTCATCTGAGCACTCCACCTGGGGCCTGATAATTGTTCTGTCCCCACCCACCATGGCTGGTGCCTACTCTCACCTTTTGGCTGCCTGAGCACAAGCACATTCATCCTGGTTTTGCC
>VSMD01137423.1:0-21006 GCA_008750895.1 Mirza zaza | reverse complement strand
GCCCAAATGCCCATCAATCCAAGAATGGATTAATAAAATGTGGTATATGTATACCATGGAGTACTATTCAGCTCTAAGAAACAACGGTGATATAGCACATCTTATATTTTCCTGGTTAGAGCTGGAACCCATACTACTAAGTGAAGTATCCCAAGAATGGAAAAACAAGCACCACATATACTCACCAGCAAACTGGTATTAAATGAGCAGCACCTAAGTGGACACATAGGTACTACAGTAATAGGGTATTGGGCAGGGTGGAGGGGGGAGGGGGCGGGTATATACATACATAATGAGTGAGATGTGCACCATCTGGGGGATGGTCATGCTGGAAACTCAGACTTGTGGGGGGAGGGGGGGAAAGGGCATTTATTGAAACCTTAAAATCTGTACCCCCATAATATGCCGAAATAAAAAAAAAAAAAGAAAAGAAATATCTTCTCAAATCTATTAAAATTCAGAGACTATCATTTGTCCTTCTTCCTTGCACTTCCCTTGACTTCTGCTACAAAGACAGACACTTTATGACATGCACAGGATGAGGATGCACTTGTTTGTTCATTCATTCAACAAAATGTTTATGGAGTACTTTTGTGCTAGGCACTGTGTTTACAAAAAGAAGCAAAAAAGAAACTTATGATCTAGTCATCAAACACATAATCACAAAAATTACCATGTAAGTGCTCTGAATAATAAGTGAAGGTAAAAGAGACAAGGGACCTCATTCATGTTGGAGTAGGGAGGATGAAATCAGGCTTCTCTGTGGAAGTAACATTTAAGAAGAAGCCTAAAGAATGTGCAGAAGTCACCTAGGCAATGGGAAAGGAAGCAAGGAGAAGCATTCCAGGTATACATGAGTGTCCTGGGTCCAACAGATTTTTGCAGGAAGCACAGTGATCTGGGAAGGCACTGGCATGGGACAGGTCAGTGTGGAAGCCCAGGGCTAGATCATCAGGAGTCTGTGAATCATGTTACATGGTTTGGATTTTATTCTAAGTGCACTGAGAAGTTACTGGAGGGGCTATAAGTAGAGGACTGGTGTCCCTGGTGGAGATTATGAGGATAATGTTTTGGAGATGGTTAAGAATGAGGCTATGATGATGCAGTCAGTGCCATTATCCTGGGGAAGAGATGCCAGTGGCTTGGGCTGGGATAATGGCAATAGGAATGAAGAGAAGTAGATGGTTGCAAGAGATATTTTAGAAGTAGAATAGACAGGAACTGGAAATGGATGGAAGAGGATGAGAGAGGCAGGTGTTAAGATTTACTAGTTGATTGGTCGATGATGTCAAGTCTTTCAGCAGATATTCCACAGCCTTAGCTGGGGCCCCTTCCTCTCTTGGAGTGAAATGGGACCCTGCTGTGGTTTCAATGTGTTCCCCAAACTTCACATTGTTGGAGCCATAATCCCCAGTGCAACAGTGTTGAAAGGGGAGGGGAGGGACAGAGAAACTAGGCTCCCTGGCACGTACCTAGGACAATACCCCCTGCCCCTGCTGTGAGATGGAGACATGGGTGGACTGCACTCCCTATAGCTTCTTGCTCATGCTGCATGCCTGGGAGGGCCCCCACCCTCCTGGTCATAGGCCCAAGGCACCATTTTGAGAGTTTAGTGTTGGGTTGTGCGCTGCCCTTGGACTGAGTTTGGGCTAAAGTGGCAATAGCTGCTTCCTGGCCAGGGAGGGACAGGGAAACCAGGCTGTCTTACACATACCCAGGACAATGTCACGACCCTGCAGTGGGCTGCTGTGAGACCAAGACACAAGTGGACTGCACTCCCCACAGCTTCTTGTCCATGCTGCTCTCCTGACTGGGGCCCACTCTCTCCAGTCACAGGCCCACAGCCACGCCATTTAGAGAGGTTAATGCTGGCTGTGCCCCAGCCCTGGGTGAAGTTTGAGGTGATGTGGCTGCAGCCACCACCATGCCAGGAAGGGATGGGGAGACCAAGCTCTCCTAACACACTTAGGACCATACCCACCATCCTGCTATGGGTAGCTGTGGGGCTGAAGACTAGAGATCTAGATTTCCAGACACAGGAGGTCCAGAGATCCCCAGGCAAATACACTGCAAAATGCACACATCACCACAGCATATCATATTCAAAATGTCTAAAGTCAAAGTGAAAGAAAGAATTTTAAAATTAGCAAGAGAAAAGCATCTGGTCACCTATAAAGGAAACCCCATCAGACTAACAGTGGACTTCTCATCAGAAACCTTATAGGCCAGGAGAGAATGGGATGGTATTTCCAAAGTGCTGAAAGAAAAAAAAAAACCTGCCAGCCAAGAATTTTATATCCTGCCAGAATAAACTTCATAAATGAAGGAGAAATAGTCTTTCTCAAATAAGCAGATACTTAGGGAATTTGTCACTTCTAGATTAGCCCTACAGGAAATGCTCAAAGTAGTCTTAAACATGGAAATAAAAGGTCAATATCCATCATCATAAAAACACATGAAAATATACAACTCACAGATCTTGTAAAACTATCACACAAAGGAGAAAGAGAAAGGAATCAAATGGCAACACGACAGAATTTCATCACATCACAAAGAGAAAAAGAAACAAAGGATTTATAAAACAACTAGAAAACAATTAACAATATGAGAAGAATGAAGCCACACATATCAATATTAACCTTGAACATAAATGGGTTAAATGCTCCACTTAAAAGATAGATTGACAGAATGGATTATTTATTTATTTGTTTGTTTTATTGAGACAGAGTCTCGCTTCGTTGCCCAGGCTAGAGTGAGTGCCATGGCATCAGCCTAGCTCACAGCAACCTCAGACTCCTGGGCTCAAGCAATCCTCCTGCCTCAGCCTCCCGAGTAGCCGGGACTACAGGCATGTGACACCATGCCCGGCTAATTTTTTCTATATATATTAGTTGGCCAATTAATTTCTTTCTATTTATAGTAGAGACAGGGTTTCACTCTTGTTCAGGCTGATTTCGAACTCCTGACCTCGAGCAATCCTCCTGCCTTGGCCTCCCAGAGTGCTAAGATTACAGGCATGAGCCACCACACCTGGCCAGCAGAATGGATTTAAAAAGCATGATTCAACTATTTACTACTTACAAGAAACTCATCTTACCCATAAAGACGCACATAGACTGAGTGGAAAAAGATATTCCATGCAAATGGAAACACAAGTGAGCAGGAGTAGCTATACTTATATCAGATAAAACAGTCTTTAAATCAAAAACAGTAAAAAAGACAAAGAAGGTCATTATATAATGATAAAGGGATCAATTCAGCAAGTGGCTATAACAATCCTAAATACATATGCACCCAACATCAGAGCACCTAGATTGGCAAAACAAATATTACAAGACCTAAAGAATAGTGGGGGACAGCAATACAATAATAGTGGGAAACTTCGACACCCCACTCACAGCACTAGACAGATCAATCAAAACAGAAGATCAAAAAATAAACATTGGACTTAAATTGGACTTTAGACCAAATGGACTTAACAGACATTTATAGAACATTATACCTGACAACTACAGTATATACATTCTTTTCATCACACAGAACATTCCTCAAGACAAACCATGTTAGGCCAAAAAATAAGTCCTAACAAAATTTTTAAAAATTGAAACTTTTTTTTCTTTTTGTTTCAAAATGTTATGGGGGTACAAATGTTTTGGTTACATGGATCACTTTTGTTATGCTTGAATCAGGGTTATGTGTACCCATCACTGAGATAGTGTCTATTGTACCCGTAAGTAGGTTTTCATTCATCCCCTCCTCCCCCTTCCCACCTGCTTAATTTCCACTGAGTTTTACTTCCCTCTGTGCACATGTGCACTCATAAGTTAGTTCCAATTTAATAATGAGTACATGCGGTGTTTGTTTTTCCATTCTTTAGATACTTCACTTAGGATAATGCTCTCTAGTTCCATCCAAATATTGCAAAAGGCCTTAATTCATCCTTCCTCCTCGCTGTGTAGTATTTCATAGTATACATATACCACATTCTGTCAATCCATTCATGAACTGATGGGCATTTGGGTTGATTCCACATCTTTGCAATTGTGAATTGTGCTGCAGTGAACAAAAATTGAAATCTTAGTAAGTATCTTATCAAATGTCTTCTCAGACCACAGTGGAACAAAGCTAGAAATCAATATGTAGAGGAACTTCAGAAGCTATGAAAATATATAGAAATTAAACAACATGTTCCTGAATGATCACTGAGTCAAAGAGGAAATTAAGATGGAAATTAATTTTTTTTAAATGAATGAAAATGAAAACACAACATACCCAAACCTGTGAAATACAGCAAAAGCAGTGCTACGAGGTAAGTTGATAGCACTAAATGCCTATATCAAAAAAGTAGAAAGATCACAAATTAACAACCTACTGTCACATCTCAAGAAAGTAAAAAACAAGAACAAACTAAACCCAAAGTTAGCAGAAGAAAATAAATAAGAAAATTCAGAGCAGAACTAAATGAAATAGACCACATGCACAAGAAAAGGATAAATGAAACAAAAAGTTGATTCTTTAAAAAAATAAAAAAAATTGATAAACCACCATCCAGACTAACAAAGAAAAAAACAGACAGGATCCAAATAAACAAAATCAGGCTAGGCGCGGTGGCTCACGCCTGTAATCCTGGCACTTTGGGAGGCCGAGGCAGGCAGATCGCTCGAGGTCAGGAGTTCGAAACCAGCCTGAGCAAGACCTTGTCTCTACCAAAAATAGAAAGAAATTAATTGACCAACTAAAATACATATATACAAAAAATTAGCCAGGCATGGTGGCGCATGCCTGTAGTCCTAGCTACTCGGGAGGCTGAGGCAGAAGGATTGCTTGAGCCCAGGAGTTTGAGGTTGCTGTGAGCTAGGCTGATGCCACAGCACTCACTCTAGCCTGGGCAACAAAGTGACACTCTGTCTCAAAAAAAACCCCCAAAAAACAAATAAACAAAATCAGAAATGAAAAAGGAGCCATTACAACTGATAACACAGAAATACAAAAGATCATAAGAGGCTGGGTGTGGTGGATCCTATCTGTAATCCCAGCACTTTGGGAGCCCAAAGTGTAAGGAACGCTTAAGGTTAGGAGTTCAAGACTAGACTGAGCAACATAGTGAGAACCCATCTACAAAAATAGAAAAATTAGCTGAGCACAGTGGTGCATACCTGTAGTCCCAGCTACTTGGGAGGCTGAGGAAGGAGGATCATTTGAACCAAGGAGATTGAGGTTGCAGTGAGCTATGATCATGCTATTGCCCTCATGCCTGAGCAACAAAGCAAGACCCTGTCTCAAAAAAAAAAAAAAATCAACTTATGAACAACTATATGCTTACAAATTAGAAAACCCCAGAGGAAATGGATAAATTTCCAGAAACATACAACCTCCCAAGATTGAACCAGGGAGAAATAGAACTCCTGAACAGATCAATCACAAGTAGTGAGATTGAATTGGCAATTTAAAAAATCTCTCAACCAAAAATAAAGTCCAGGACTAGACTGATTCATGGGAAGAGTCTACCAGACATACAAGGAACTGATATGAATTCTCCTGAAACTGTTCAAAAAAATCAAGAAGGGGGAAATTCTCCCTAACTCTTTCTATAAGGCTAGTATTACCTTGATCCCAAAAACCAGACAAAGATACAACAAAAAAAGAAATACAGATCAATATCCCTGATGAATATAGACACAAAAATCTTCAACAAAATACCAGCAAATTGAATCCAACAGCACATCAAAAAGACAACACACCACAATCAAGTAAGTATTGCACCAGGGAAGAAGGATACACACATACACAAATCAGTAAATGTGATATATCACACACAGAGAATTAAGGGCAAAAACTATATGATCATCTCAATAGATGCAGAAGAGGCATTCAATAAATTCAGCATTGCTTCATGATAAAAATTCCTCAGGAAACTAGACATAGATGGAAAATACCTCAAAATAATAAAGGCCAATAAAAAAAAGTAATATGACAAACCTATAGCCAACATCATACCTAATGGGGAAAAGTTGAAAGCACAGGCTGGGTACAGTGGCTCACGCCTGTAATCCTAGCACTTTGGGAGGCCAAGGCAGGAGGATTCCTTGAGCTCAGGAGTTTGAGGTTGTAGTAAGCTATGACTATGCCGCTGCCCCCATGTCTGGGCAACAAGGCAAGATCCTGTCTCAGAAAAACAAAACAACAACAACAAAAAATTCAGATGTCTTAGAGGACTAAAAACTAAGAAGAGAAAAGTTGAAAGCATACTCCCTAAGAACTGAAACAAGACAAGGAAGCTCACTTTCACCATTCATATTCAGCATGGTACTGGAAGTCCTTGCCATAGCAATCAGTCAAGAGAAAAAAAAATAATAAAGGCATCCCAATTGGAAAAGAGTAAGTCAAATTTTCTCTGTTCACTGATGCTATGATCTTATATCTGAAAAACTCTAAAGACCACCAAAAGAAACTTAGACTTGAAAAATAAATTCAGTAAAGTTTCAGGATACAAAATCAATGTACAAAAATCAGTAACATTTCTATACACTAATAATGATCTAGAGGAGAAACAAATCAAGAGACAATCCCATTTATGATAGATATGAAAAAAATAAAATAAAATACCTAGGAATATATTTGACCAAGGAGGTAAAAGATCTCTACAAGAAAAAATAACAAAACACTGATGAAAGAAATTGTAGATGACACAAATGGAAAAACATCCCATGCCCATGGATCTCAAGAATTAATATTGTTAAAATGACCATACTGTCCAAAGCAATCTACAAGTTCAATGCAATCCCTATCAAATTTTTTATAGAATTAGAAAAAACAGGCCAGTCACAGAGGCTCATACCTGTAATCCCAGCACTCTGGGAGGCTGAGGTGGGAGGACCATTTGAGCTCAGGAGTTGAAGACCAGCCTGAGCAAGAGCAAGACCCTGTCTCTACTAAAAATAGAAAGAAATTAGCTGGACAACTAAAAATATATAGAAAAAATTAGCCTGGCATGGTGGCACATGCCTGTAGACTCAGCTACTTGGAAGGCTGAGGCAGAAGGGTTGCTCGAGCCCAGGAGTTTGAGGTTGCTGTGAGCTAGGCTGATGCCACGGCACTCTCGCCTGAGCAACAGAGTAATACTCTGTCTCCAAAAAAAAAAAAAATTAGAAAAAACAATTCTATAGTTTATATGAAACCAAAAAGGAGCTCAAATAGCTCAAGCAACGTTGTGCAAAAAAACAAAGCTAGAGGCATCACATTGCCTGACTTTAAATTATACCATAAGGGTATAGTCACCAAAACAGCATGGTACTGGTATAAAATCAGACACCCAGATCAATGGAACATAATAAAGAACCCAGATATAAAGGCACATACTTACAGCCTCCTGATCTTTGTTAAAGTCAATAAAAATAAACACTAGGGAAGAAATACCCTCTTCAATAAATGGTGCTGGGAAAATTTGATTATCATACACAGAAGAATGAAACTTGGACCATATACAAAAAATAACTCAAGATTAATTAAAGCCTTGAATGTGAGACCTTAAACTATAAAAACACTGGAAGAAAACCTAGGGAAAACACTTCTGGACATTGGTCTAGGAAAAGAATTCAAGATTAAGACCTCAAAATCAAAAACAAAAACAAAAATAGACGAATGGGACTTAATCAAACTACATAGCTTCTTCACAGTAAAGGGAATAATCAACAGAATTATCAAGGAAATAATCAACAGAGTGAGCAAGCAACCTATAGAATGGGGGGAAATAATTGCACACTATAATCCAACAGAGGACTAATATCCAGAATTTACAAGGAACTCAACAATAAAAGAGAATTTTAAAAATCCATTAAAAAGGGGCTAAGGTCATTAGTAGACATTTTTCGAAATAAGACAAATAAATGGCCAACAAGCATATGAAAAAATTTTCAACATCACTAATCACCAGAGAAATGCAAATTAAAGCCACAATGAGATATGAAACCCTCTTACATCAATCAGAGTGGCTATTATTAAAAAGATAAAACATAACAGATGTTGGTGAGGATATAGACAAAAGAGGACTCTATACTCTGTTAGTGGGAATGTAAATTAGTGCAACTTCTGTGGAAAACAGTATGGAGATTTCCCAAAGAACTAAAAATAGAACTACCACATGCTCCAGCAATTTCACCAATGGGTATCTACCCAAAGGAAAAGAATATATTAAAAAAAACCCTTCACTTGGCTGGGGCGGTGGCTCAAGCCTGTAATCCTAGCTCTTTGGGAGGCCGAGGTGGGCGGATCGTTTGAGCTCAGGAGTTCGAGACCAGCCTAAGCAAGAGCGAGACCCCATCTCTACTATAAACAGAAAGAAATTAATTGGCCAACTAAAATATATATAGAAAAAAAAAATTAGCCGGGCATGGTGGCACATGCCTGTAGTCCCAGCTACTTGGGAGGCTGAGGCAGCAAGATTGCTTGAGCCCAGGAGTTTGAGGTTGCTGTGAGCTAGGCTGACACCACGGCACTCACTCTAGCCTGGGCAATACAGTGAAACTCTGTCTCAAAAACAAAAACAAAAAAAAAAAAACCCTTCACTTGTATGTTTATCACAGCACTATTCACAACAGCAAAGATATGGAATTAACCTAAGTGTTCATCAACTAAAGATTAGATAAATAAAATGTGGTATATATATGCAGTTGAATACTATTCAGCCATAAAAAAGAATCATGCCTTTTGCAGCAACATGGATGGAACTGGAGGCCATTATCTTAAGTAAAACAACTCAGATACAGAATGACAGATACCACATGTTCTCACTTATGAGTGGGAACAAAGTAATGTGTACACTTGCAAGCAGAGTGTGGAATGATGGACAATGGAAAGACTCAGAGGGATTATGGGTAGATGATGGAAGGTTGCTTGGTGGGTACAATGTGCTCCAGTGATGGATGCACTGATGGCCATGACTTTACTGTAGTGCTATGTATCAATGCAGCAAAACTGCACTTATACTCCATGGCTATACCAAATAAAAATAAATGAAAAAATAAAACTAGAAAAAATAGACAGTGCTGAGAGGTGGAACCTCTAAGAGGTGACTAGGTCATGAGGGCTGTGCCTTCATGAATGGATTAATACTGTTATCACAGGAGTGAGAGTGAATTTCTGATAAAGATATTCGGCTCCCTTCTTCTCTCCATGTCTCTCCCCTATCCTCTCCCTCCCCTCCCCTTACTTCCCCTCCCCTCCTCTCCCTTCCCCTCCTCTCCCCTCCCCTCCTTTCCTATCCTCTCTTCCCCTCATCTCTCCTCTCCTCTTCCCCTCATCTCTCCTCTCCCTCTCTCCCTTTCTCTCTCTCTCTCTCTCTCTCTCTCAGCTCTTGCCTATGTGATGCCTCCTACCATGTTGTGATGCAGCAAAAAAGCCCTTGACAGATACAAGCCCCTTGACCTTGGACTTCCCAGCCTCCAGAACCAAAAGTAATAAATCTCTGTTCTTTATAAATTACCCAGCCTCAAGTATTCTGTTATAGTAGCACAAAACAGACTATGACAGACCCTTTCCTGTGGCCAATGACCCTGCCTTCACTTCACAGCAACACCTACTAGTTCCAAGCAGGCCTGTCACCATCTGCCCAGAAGCTGTGCCAGATCCCTGCATGCCCCACAAGGCAAGTAAGAATATCCATTTGTGCCTACTGCTGTATGGCCAAGGCCTAGTGCCTGGGGCAGAGGAGTTGCTCAATCAATATTGGATGAATGAATGCACCCTGAATAAATGAGTACATATCTTCCCTCCCCCACCCACACCCCCATGTCTATCCCTTTGATCCTGCTGTGGATATTTAATCCAGCTCCAAAGAGCTCTTGCTAGGGCCTGAATCCTGAGCCCTGAGCCCCGAGTGGCTTGGTACATGTGGGAGAATTCAGGAACCAGAGAGGGCACAAACCCATGTCTGCAGCTTTACCTGATGTTTCATCTGGCTCAAAACCTCTTCCCTGGATCCTGAGTCTGGTGCCAGCCCTCTGCCATGAACCTTCACAGTGTCCTGGTTTCATACGCTGAGATTGGCTTTTCACTATCTCATCTCAGCTCCTTGCCAAACAGGAAGCAGATCCCTTAGACCTCTGGTTCATACAGCTTATTGTGGATCAGAATCACCAGGGAGCTTGCTAAAAGTACATTTCCTGGGGCCCTCCTCCAGATAATCTGATCCAGTATTTCCTGAGGCCCAGGAAATTGCATTTTTAACAAGCACTCCCATTATTGCAGAGGGTTCCTGGATGACACTGGTCTGCGGTGGAGCATTGAGCCCAGGTGATTCTTAGACCATCTGGGCCAAGCTGAGTGTCCTTGAAAACATGGCCACAAGTGGGGCGGGAACCAGGCCTTGTGTGAGGGCCACGGTCTCTGTGGTCATCAGAGGACATACCTGGGCCAGGCCTTCCCCCATATCATACCAAACATGAAAATGCACCCATAGCCCAGATTAACTATATCTCTTTGCTCTAGAAAATTTGAAAGGGCTTTTATGCCTTTTAAAAATAACTTATTCATATTATCCTTTTATATATAAATGCTACATTATACAATAACTGTATAGTTATTAGATATATATTACACAACAGTAGAGTTGAATCATAGATGACCATTAACATTTTATGGACATTCAGCTGACATTTACTAAATTCAATTTAGAAATTTATCCCTTGAAGCCAATACATTTTTAATTCATGTTTCAAATATTTTCTTGTTTTAGTCTGTTTTTACTGCTATAACAGAATACCTGAGAGTGGGCAATTTCTATTGAACAGAAATTTATCAGCTCTCCCTTCGGAAGGCTGGGAAGTCCAAAATCCAGGGCCTGCCTCTGGCGAGGGCCTCCTTGCTGTTCCCTCCCATGGTGGAAGGCAGAGAGGTGAGAGAGGGCAAGAAAGTGAACTTGTAGCCTCAAACCGTTTTATAATCAGCATTAATCCTTTCACAAAGGCAGACTTAGGCTCCACCTCTCAACGCCGCTGCATTGAGGATTAAGTTCCCAACATATGCTTTTCGGGGGACACATTCAAACCATAGCATGTCTATAGCCCTTTAGAAAGCCAGTAGGCCCAGGGCATGGTGCCCATAAAAAGGCACAGTGCCACCTGAGGCAGCTTTTCCAAAGCCATCCAGGGCAGGGAGGAGGTGGCTGGCCATGGGAGCCTCCATGCTGCCACACAAGCCCTCTCGGAAGTCACCCTGACATGCTGCGGCTGTGAGCACAGTAGTGCTGGGCTCAGCGTGGCAGATGTCCACCTGCCACCTGGGCACTAAATATAGCCCACGCACAAAGCCCTCTCCCGCCTGGAACCTGCAGAGTCGGCTTATTTGGCTGGAATTGCCACAGAGAGAAGCTCTGTTAAAATGAATTGAAAACTGGCTTCTCCCCACAACTCTCAGATGCCGAGGTCCATAATTAGACAATGGATCTTTCCTGCCAGCAGTACAACACTGCTGGCCTTAGTCACTGAGAAGTCTTCCAGATTGGCTGCAGGTGTTGCGGACAGGCCGGGTGTGGGTGTCCTGAGAATACTCACTTTCCACAGTGACCTGACAAAGTAGGACGTCCCCCCCCACCCCTGTTCTGTTCCTCACTGTCATGGACTTAACTCTGTGTCCCCCTGGTCGGACACATACACTGAAGCCCTAACCCCACAGGGTGGCTGTATTGGGAGATGGGGCCTCTAAGGAAGTAACTAAGGTTAGATGAGGTCTTAAGGGTGGCGCTGTGATCTGATAATATTTGTGTCTTTATAAAAAGAGAGCAGAGGGCTCACTCCGTCTCCTCCCTTGTACAAGGAAGAGGTCACATGCGCACAGCGAGATGGTGGCTGCCTACCAGCTAAGAGAAGAGGCCTCATCATAAATACTACCTTGCTGCAACCTTGATCTTGGACTTCTAGCCTCTGTAACTGTGAAAAACAAATTTCTGTTGTTTGAGCCACCAGACTGTGGTATTTTGCTGCACAGCCTGAGCGAACGAATACACGGAGCACCTTGCTTCTCCAATCCGTGAGACAGCATCGCTGAGCCCAAGCCCAGGCCTGCTCAGTCAGCCAGATGCCCAGGTAATTTAGAAGCACTGCTTAAAATAAGGTGTGGGGTCCCTGGGAGGGTCTGCCTGGGCCTCAGTCATTTACTCTTCAGCGTGAATCAGGGAGCTTCAGTGGAGGCTGCTGAATACATTAGGGTGGGAAAGGAGAACACGGTGGAACTTAAAATAGCTGCTGGCCTCTCAGCTTCGCTGAAGGGGAGTCTTACATGGCTCTGCTTATGAGTAGTTGGTCCAGGGCCTTGGACTCAGCAGGCCTGACTGTGTGTGTGCAGGGTAGTGGGAGAAGTCTGTGAATGTCCTGCAATCGATACAGGGATAGTACGTCAATACCCAAAGGAGGGGTAGTGCTATTTAGAGTGGGCATCCTGCCTTGGTGAAGAACTGATAACAGGTTTTGACTTCTCTGCCTTTTACCTTCACATGTCCTGGGTGACTGTTGGCGTGGGGGGATTTAATCCCCCATGTGCCACCTCTAATCAACTGGTAATGGTCACCTGGAATGCCGTGCTGAGAAAGCGTCTAAGGCCTCCTCTGGTATCAGTGAAAAACAGAACCTTGATTGATTAGCAATGTCTGCCAAGAGCATGGGATGGGAGAAACTGGCAAGTATTTAATTCCACACTGAGGCAGAAGGCTCTTATAATTGATATATGAAATAATTAACCAAGTGATTAGGTCTGGTTCTACTTGTGCTGCTATTTGCTATTATCATTTATTTGCTTGTCATTCATTATCAATCATTTGTATAAATAAGATTTCCTGACTTTAGCTACTCATAAGATAAAAATTAGCAAGAATAACTAGAAAAAAATTTTGGAAAAGAAAATAACAGCTATTAGCCCTACCAGATAGTACCATCATTCATTAATTCTGTTTTCTGTTTCTTGTTGTTTTTACAATTTAACATCTCTGAAATTTCCATGGTTGTCTAGTGGCTAGCAGAAAAAAAAAAATCTCTGAAATTGCAGTATTTCTTACAACCCTGCCATCCAGGTGGCAGTCAGGATGTAGTTGTCATCACCTGTCCATATGCAGCAGCACCAGCCAAGATTGTCAGCAAATTGGAAGAAATCCTGGAGATGATGGTGGGTAGTCCTTTAAGAAAGGCTGCCTCATCATACTAGCACTCTTGAAGGCACAGAGGACAATGTTGTTTGGAAAAACAAGAACATCAATGGTTAGAATCAAAATACGATTAAGAAGAGACAGACTCTGAATATTAAGAAATTTTAGGACTACCTTAGCCAATTTATTTTGCTTATTTTTTTAATGTATGTCCAAGTGCCGTATATGATAAACTTCTGTCCACTTAAGTCTACAGTTTATGTAAGTCTTATAGATGTGTAAGTCTATAAGTTTATATAGGATTATTCAAAGGAGGTACGTTGCAGTAGAGACCTGAAGAAGGTGAAGGAGAGAACCATATGTGTAGCTGGGGAAAGAGCATTGTAAGTAGAGGAGACAGCCTGTGCAAAGGCCCTGAGGCAGGAGTCCTCTTGGCCTATTCAAGCAGCAGAAGGGGAGCCAGGGTGGCTGGGGCCCAGCAAGAGAATGGATGCAAGGAGGAAGATTAAGGTCTAAGAGTTAGATGGGGGAAGGTCAGGTAGGCCGTGGGTGCCTTTGTGGGACTTTGAGAACCACTGCCTAATTTTGAGCAGAGGAAGACATGATCTGACTTATATTTAAAAGGATCCCTCTGGCTGCTAAAGAGAGAATGGACGTGGGGTCAGTGGGTGGGATTGGGGCCATGAAGGAAAGCTCCTGCCCTACCCCAGGGCAAAGACAGGTATGGGGGCAGAGGTGGAGGTTGGGGAGCTGGCTGGATGCTGGATCTATCGGGGGGCAGAGTGGACGGGACTTGATAGAGTAGCTGGAGAGGATAGAAGTGGAGTCCAGACTTGAGTTTTGACTGGAGCTACAGAGAAAATGGAGCTGCCGTTTCTCCAGGGGACAATGTTGTAGGAGCGGCAGGTTCTGGGGAGGATCGGGAGTTTGCATTTGGAAATGTTATTTTTGCAATGCAGATTAAGCTTCCACGTGCAGCCGCTGAGGGGACAGTTGCTGCATGAGTCTGGAGATCAGGGACAGGGACAGGTAGAGGTACAAATATCATATACCTTCAACACAGCTGGTATCGAAACCAGGAAGCCTGGGGAAATCAGCCTGGGAGAACCGAGGGAAGATGTACGAGGATAGAACAAGAGGGGACGCCACAAGAAAGGGGTTGGGGAGAAGCGGCCAGAGACATAAGTGAGAAGGGAGAGAGAGGAGAGAGAGATTTGTGGACCAGAAGTCTTAGAAATAGTCCCAAATGCAGTAGTTACAGAAATTTAGTGTACAGTAAAGGCAGCATTTTAAGCCACATAGGAAAAAGAAATTATTCAATAAATGAGGTTGCCTTCTGGAAAAAAAAAAAGTGAAGTTGGATGAGTATAAATTTTAAATGAGTCCAATATCTAAATGTATAAATAAATAAATTTTAAAATCATGTACCAGAAGAAACCATAGAGAAACAACTTTTCAATAATCCTTTGTTGGTACAAAACAAAACCTAGAAAGCTATAAAATAAAAGAATGATAAATGTGACTACATAATAAAGCCTATCTGCATGCCAAAATTATCTCCAAAAAAGTAAAAAGACAAGTGATAAATGGGGAAAAATATTTGCTACTCATATAGGGCTAATTGCCATCATATCTAGAGATGCTAAATCATTAATAATAAAAGAAAAATAAACCAACAAAAACATGGGTAAGATTGTGCACCAGCACTCAAGGAGAAGGAAACACAACTGGTGTTTAAGTCTCTGAAAAGAAGCTCGAACTCTCTCATAATAAGAGTAATGCAAATTAAAAGTACACAAGAGAATAGCTTTCACAAAATGAATTATTTGTAAAAAATCTAAAGTTTGATAAAACACTATCTTAGGGAAGGGAAAGTAAGGGCTCTTGTTCACTCCAGGTGGGGGTTTATGAAAATTGGTAATGCCACTATGGAGGGCAATTGGAACAACATCCATTAAAATTACAAATGCACGGGCCCTCTGATGCGACATTTCTCCCTTTGGTAATTCACCTGCTGGTGTGAGGAAATTATACATCCATGAGGTTATTCGTTGTAGGATTTTGTTTGTTTTTAATTTTTTTTCTTTTCTTTTCTCACTTTTTTTAGAGACAGGATCTCACTCTGTCACCAGACTGCAGTGCCGTGCTGTGATCATAACTCACCGCAGCCTTGAACTCTTGGGCTCAAGTGATCCTCCTGCTTCAGCCTCCGAGAAGTGTCTGTTTTTAATTGTATTTTCAAAAATCTCAAACTTATGAAGAGTCGCAAGTATGGCCCAAAGAAATTTTTCTTTTTCCCCTGAATCGTTTGGGCATAAATTGCTGACTTTATGCCTCATCACTGGGTAAGCACTTTAGTGTGTATTTCTTCCAAATAAGAACATTGTCCTTCATAACCACAATACAGCCATCAAAATCAAGAAATTAACAAATGGCCGGGCGCGGTGGCTCAAGCCTGTAATCCTAGCTCTCTGGGAGGCCGAGACCATTGAGCTCCTCATTTGAGCTCAGGAGTTCGAGACCAGCCTGAGCAAGAGCGAGACCCCATCTCTACTATAAATAGAAAGAAATTAATTGGCCAACTAATATATATATAGAAAAAATTAGCCGGGCGTGGTGGCGCATGCCTGTAGTCCAGCTACTTGGGAGGCTGAGGCAGCAGGATTGCTTGAGCCCAGGAGTTTGAGGTTGCTGTGAGCTAGGCTGACGCCACGGCACTCACTCTAGCCTGGGCAATGAAGTGAGACTCTGTCTCAAAAAAAAAAAAAAAAAAAGAAATTAACAAATATGACAAGGAGACACCCAGAATGAACCCTATGTTGTTGGACTGGGATTGAAGGTATCAGTGTGAACTCATGATTTTCCACATACAGTGGGACAGAAATAGGTGTACATATAAATGGGTGTGTGTGTTCCCCAGCTCTGTCCCCCGACAGCACCTGAAAGAATTGACATGTTAACAGCATTGGCATCTGAATACCATTTTTTATAAAAGGAACATGGGCTCCTTGGAGAAATGGCTGATTCTAGGGCTAGAGCAAGATATGTATAAGATAAGCCCAGAACCTTCCTTTAAGACCATGATGATGTTTTGAAGCTATTACCAGTCCATTCATTTCTTCACTAGTATTAAAACTTTTTTAAAGGTGGGCCTGGTGGCTCACACCTTTAATCCTAGCACTCTGGGAGGCCAAGGCGGGAGGATCGCTTGAGCTCAGGAGTTCAAGACCGGCCTAAGCAAAGGCAAGACCCCATCTCAATAAATAAATAAATAGCAAAACAAAAGAACTGTTTTAAAAACAATAATGATACCATACATTTAGTGTTTACTATGTGTTTGTTACTTTTTGACATTACTTTGATTAATCCTTATAAAAATTTGAGAAGTAGAGGATCCTACTTTATATGTGAGGAAAACTGAGGCTTACCAATAACTTGAACCAGTACAGCCACTCCATCTTGGGTTCTCTAGTGGCCTCCCACTGATTCCCCTTTTTCTGATGTGTACCTCATCCTTGGGGGCCCCTCGCATCCCGGCCTGTACCATGTGACTATACCCCCTGGCCTCAGCTGGTTGGTCAACCAAGGAATTTGATACTGGAACCAAGCTGGGTCAAACAGAATCTTGAGAGAGAGGGAGATTTGAGTCGTGGAGCTAAAGAATGAGAGACACAAAGATAAGGCATCATCGAGGTGAAGACGGGTTAATGGTAGCACTCTGGAAAAAGGCCCACTGACTCCGACTGTTGAGTCGTGGTTGTCAATCCTTCCATGTGATCTGTGATGGTTAATTCTATGGGTCGGCTTGACTGGGCTAGGAGATGCCCAGGTAGCTGGTGAAATATTATCTCTGGGTGTGACTGTGAGAGTGTTTCTAGAAGAGATTAGCATTTGAATTGGTAGACTGAAGAAGATGGCCCTCACCAACGCAGGTGGGCAGCATCAAATCCATTGGGGGCCCAGAGAGAATAAAAAGGCAGAGGAAGGGTGCATTTTCCCTCCACCTGGGCTGAGACATCCATGTTCTCCTGCTCTCGGACATCAGCTCTCCTGGTTCCTGGGCTTTCTTACTTACACTAGTTCTTACACAGCAAACCTCACTCCCTCCCAACAAACACACACACGCTCACACACACACAACCCCCTAGTTCTCTGGCCTGTGGGTTTGCACTGGAACTACACTATTAGCTTTCTTGGAATTACAGCTTGTGGAGGGAAGATCATGAGATTTCTCAGCCTTCATAACTGTTTGAGCTAATCCCGCATAATAAATCTCTTTCTATATATCTGTCCATATCCTATGGGTTCTGTTTCTCTGAAGAACCCTGCCTAATACATTCCAACAAATTCCCCTTTTGGGCTTAAGCTAGCTAGAATCTATTTCTATCATTATCAACCAAGGGCACCTTAATTAATTAGCAAGAATCACATATGGTATAGGTGGGATTTGAACTTTGGACTCCAAAGACCTGTTCTTTTCCACTGTACCACACGATCACTCCTGGGAACCATCCATTATCCACACTAACGAATATACATATCCACAGCTCTCTATTCTAACAAGGCTTTTAATGGGATCATTCCAGGTTTAAATCAGTCTGGACATCCTACTGGGGAGACCACAGGGCGAGGCCACTTGGAGGGAGTGAGGTCCTGGGACAGCACAGCGAGGCCCAGCCATCCCGGCGTCCCAGGTGAGATGTTCCTGCCAAGATGCCAGACAGATGTGAGTGAAGCTGTCTCAAATATTTCATCTCCAGCTGCGGCCACTTGTGAGAGGCCCAAGCAAGACCTGCAGAAGATCCACCTAGCTGAGCCCCAGGCAACTCACAGAATCATGAGAAATAATAAGGTGGTTGTTGTTCCAGGCCACTGAGTTTGGGGATGGTTTGTATTACAGCAAAAGATAACTACAATTGACAGCTTCTTTGAACAGGTGGCATGTAAAGTGAGAACTAAAGGACTGAGGGAGGGCGCAGAGGGATGGCAAGCTGGAGTGATGTGTCAGGGGAGAGCTGGACACACTGGAGGAGCTAAAGAGGGCCAGTGTGGCCCAAGTGCAGAGTGATGGGGAAGACGGTCCCAGGTGAGGTGACAGAGGTCAGGGGGGACCCTGTAGATCTCAGTGGGAGCCTTGGGCTTTATTGCAATGATGACAGATACCACTGAAGTGTTTTAAGCAGGGGAATGACACAGTCAGATGTCTCTTGGGCTGTTGTGCGGGAGGGTGGCAGGCCAGATGGAAGCGGGAAGACCGATTTAGAGGGTAGTTGTCAGAGTCCCCCTTGAGAGGTGACAGCATCTTGAATGAGGATAGTGGAGAGAAGTAGAGAACCTCAATGCCTATTTTGGAGGCAGAATAGACAGAACTGGGTGACGGATTGGATGCGGGGTGTGAATGACAAGGGAGTGCCAAAAATGACTCCAACACTCCTGACTTGGCAACTGGATAAAGGCTGGTGCCATTTACTGAGATGGGGAAGACTGGGGAAGGGTGAGATTTGGGTCAGGGGGACAGACCAAGAGTTCACTTTTACACATGTTCCATTGGAGGCGTCAGGGAGCTAGCAAGCGGGGATGTGAGCAGGCAGCTGAAAATACACGTTTACATTTTAGAAAGTGATCTGGGCTGGGGATATGCAGTTGGGAGTCATCAGCCTAAAGATGATATTTAAAGCCATGAGAAAAAACGAGATTGCCTAGACAGAGAGGGAAGAGAGAAAAACGTCTCCAGGGACTGCTAATGTGAGATGCCTGGTAGAGGAAACCCTGGCAAATAACCTGAAGGAAAACTTAGGACTTGGCTTTAGAGCCCCAGGAAGCAAGTTCAAGGTGCTTCCACCTGACAGCTCTTTGGCTATTTCAAGGCAAGGGGTAGTGTCATCCCGAGCACCCTCCCCTAGATTATGTCTTCGAGTTCCTTCTGTCTTTCCTTGCAAGGCATAATTTAAAGTCCTTCACCATATGGGTTGTTCTCCCCTCCAAGTTCCTTCCTGTGACTGAGTGTAACACTCCAGGTGTGACTGACCAGCCTAGGGTAGAAAGAGACTAGTGAGCAACATGATAAATACTCAACAAGGAGCAGCATCAGGACGGCTGAGGACAGATGAGCCCCTCTGGGTCGTTGCTAAGAGATTTTTCATTGCTTTTCCCGTCGTTGGAAAGAGCTGAGGATTTCAGAGAAAGCCTCATAAACAATTGAATGTGCTCAGGCGCTCTGTTACTGCCTGACAGCTTCGGTGGCAGAGAACTAGATTGTTTCCCAGAGCCAAAAATAAATAGTGTAAAACTTCCAATAAGATGTGCATGTCAGGGGGCCGCTTGCCTTCTTTATGGTGAGAGCTCGAGATGGATTGTTTGGGAAAAGCCAAAACCTATAAACACAGAGCAGAAAAGTTCTCCATCTTTTGCTCGTTTACTCCTCGAACTTCTTCACTGCTGAGATGGCAAGCCCTAAATAAATATGCAAGCTATGCCATTGTTCTGTTCCAGGTCCTGGCTGGAATAGGAGACCTACATTCCCCCTTAATGCTGTTCAGATTCACCAGATGAGTGTTCTACTTTGGTTACTGCACTTCGTGTCCAGAAATCTATGGAATAAACACACACACACACACACACACACCAAACCTTCCAGATGTGGAGTTTGAAAATGTGTGTCCAATATTACTCTGGCAAGAAAGGCTTCTCCTTCCTCACCTCCTTCTTTCTTTTCTCCCTAACTGGAGAGGATGGAGTCTTCGCCAAGACAGAGGCTTGGCCGGCATAACACAGAGACTGGCCCAGGAGAGGCCATCAGTGTGATTGAGGCCAAGGAAGATGCTCCACTCTGAAAACGGGGAGAGAAAGAGGATCCATAGGATGATCTGGGTGCATGTTGTGTCTACTTAAAGGCTTGGCCTTTCCTCTGGCTCTAGGCAGGGAGTGCATGAGTGTAATCATTCTAGAGCAGTGATTCTCAAAGTGTGGTTCCTCCAGCCACCCCAGATCTCCCGAATCAGAAAGTGGGAATCAGACACAGCCATCTGCACTGCACTTTAACAAGCCCTGCAGGTGACTCTGATACAAGCTCATGCTAGAGAAACTCTGTTATAGCAGTTATGACTTTCTTTCTGGTCATGAACTCTACCTTTATACTCTTTCAAGTATCATGTGCATATAATTTTATATTTGGAAAATGAGGAGGAAACCTTTCTTTTTTTTTTTTTTTTGAGACAGAGTCTCGCTTTGTTGCCCTGGCTAGAGTGAGTGCCATGGCGTCAGCCTAGCTCACAGCAACCTCAAACTCCTGGGCTCAAGCAATCCTGCTGCCTCAGCCTCCCAAGTAGCTGGGACTACAGGCATGTGCCACCATGCCCGGCTAATTTTTTTTTTATATATATATTAGTTGGCCAATTAATTTCCTTCTATTTATAGTAGAGACGGGGTCTCACTCTTGCTCAGGCTGGTTTCGAACTCCTGACCTCGAGCGATCCGCTTGCCTCGGCCTCTCAGAGTGCTAGGATTACAGGCGTGAGCCACCACGCCCAGCCTGAAACCTTATTTTTGTAACACAAACTACAGAATATTTGGGGAGGACAAGAAGAAAGGAGACAATGGCATAGTAAAATCCCAGACCTAGAATTTTATGTTCACCAAAGTGGGCAAGGGTTTTTTTTTTTGTTTTTTTTTTTTTTTTTTTGAGACAGAGTCTCGCTTTGTTGCCCAGGCTAGAGTGAGTGCCGTGGCGTCAGCCTCGCTCACAGCAACCTCAAACTTCTGGGCTCAAGCAATCCTCCTGCCTCAGCCTCCCGAGTAGCTGGGACTACAGGCATGTGCCACCATGCCCGGCTAATTTTTTGCATATATATATATTTTTAGTTGCTCAATTAATT
>VSMD01137416.1:0-19005 GCA_008750895.1 Mirza zaza | reverse complement strand
AAACTCCTGAGCTCGAGCAATCCTGCTGCCTCAGCCTCCCGAGTAGCTGGGACTACAGGCATGCGCCACCATGCCCGGCTAATTTTTTTTTTATATATATATTAGTTGGCCAATTAATTTCTTTCTATTTTTATAGTAGAGATGGGGTCTCGCTCAGGCTGGTTTTGAACTCCTGACCTTGAGCAATCCGCCCGTCTCGGCCTCCCAGAGTGCTAGGATTACAGGCGTGAGCCACCGCGCCCGGCCCCGGATGTTAATTTTGATCACCTGGATAAAGTAGTGTTTATCAGGCTTCTCCACTGTAAAGTTACTATTTATTCTTTTTTTCCATACTGTGCTTTTTTTTTTCTTACTCTCCCCCATTTATTTACTTAATTATCTATTTACATAAGTATGGGCTCATATTCATGGATATCCATTTTATACTATGGATTATAATCCAATAATATTAATACTTTATCTTATTGTTCAAATTGCTCCAGATTTCGCCATTGGGCGTTCCTTCAGTTGACTCCTGTGTCCCCTTGACATACTGCCACCATTATGGGTTGGTTTTGGTTTTGGTTTGTTGTTGTTATTATTGTTTGGCTTTTGTTTGGTTGATTGGGTTTTGTTCTTTTGTTATTTGTTTGTTTGTTTTTTAGCATTTCCTTACTTTCTGGCACTACAAAATGCTCCAGGATCATCTTGTGCACTTACCCCAGTCCTAGAATCAGCTATTTCTTCATTTCTTTTATTGGAAAATGGTGTTAGAAGCCAAGATCAGGGTGCTAGGTGTGCTCGTTGCTCCAGAGGTATTGTTGCTTCCAGGCCCTCTCAACTAACAGAGCAAGGAAATGTATGTAATATATATAACCCATGTATATAAGCATATCTATAAATATTTCTACATGTATTTATCTGCATCTATATTAGGCTAAACATGAGTTAATGCTGATATCCCCAACTCTAATCTGTAACTACAAAGGATCATTCTAGCTTCTTGCCCTTGCTTATCTATAAATTCTCACTCCACCAGGGAGAAACCTGGCTCCCACCATCCATCATACATTAACTTAATTATTCCATTTCAGTATACATGTGGTTTCATAATTGTTAATCCATACTCCCATGGGAAACAAGATTATTAACTAGAGTGCAATGCACTATGTACACCTCCATTTGCCTTTGGTTTTAAAGACTCCATTTATTTCCAGAGTTACTTAGATCAGCATCTTTTTTCTCCACCCCATCCAGTGATATTGTTTCATACATTTGTAATGCAGCTAGATTGTTTTGCCACTCTGCATTTTATCTGGGATCCCTTGACTTCCTAAATGATTTTTTAATTTGAATACATTAAGGTTCACTCCTTGCACTCTATAAAGTTCTATGGGTTTTCACAAATGCATATTGTCATGTATTCATCATTACATCATTACAGAATCCTAAGGCATAGTTTGACCACTTAAAAAAAAAATCCTCTTGTACTTCACTGATTCAACCTCCCTTTCCTAATCTCCCCCTCCCCCACCAGCAAACATTGATCTTTTATCACCTCTATAGTTTTACCTTTTCCAGAATGTCATATAATAGGACTCATATAGTAGGTAGCTTTTTCAGACTGGCTTCTTTCATTTAGAAATATATTTAACCCTTTGCACTTGGATGTCAAGTGTGGATAATGTTGAGTAGATGATGAGAAAAAAGCAAGCGAGTGCAAAGGGTTAAGATTCATGCATAACTTTTTGTGATTTGATGCTCATTTCTTTTTATCATTGAATAATATTCCATTGTATAGCTATACCATAGTCTGCTTAACCATTTACGTACTGAAGGACATCTTATTTATTCCCAGTTTTGGGTGATTATGAATAAAGCTTTTTATAAACATTCACATACAGGGTTTTGTGTGGACAAAAGTTTTCAGGTCAGTTGTAAATACCTAGAAGCATTCTTATTGGATCATATGGCAACACTATGATGAGCTTAGTAAGAAATTATCATCCTATCTTCCAAAGTGGCTGTATCATTTTGTACCATTTATCTTTCCAAAGTGGCTGTAACGAGAGGAATAAGAATTCCTTTTGTTCTGCATACTTATCAGCAAATGATAGTTATACTTTTGCATTTTGTCCATTCTAATAGGTGGGGAGTGATATCTCATTGTTTTAATTTTCAATTCCCTAATGACAAATGATGTCTGTCATCTCTTTTCATATGCTTATTTGCCATCTGTACTTCTTTTTTGGTGAGGTGTCTGTTCAGATATTTTTTTCATTTTTAATTGGGTTGTTTCTTATTGTTGAATTTTAACAGGTTTTTTTGTATATTTTGGATACAAGTCTATTATCTGACCTGTGTTTTGTAAGATGTGTTTTATCAAATATGTATTCTGCCAATCTGCGACTTATCTTTTCATTCTTTTAATAGTCTTTTTCACAGAGCAAAATTATTGATTTATAAAAAGTTCATGTCTTAGTCCATTTTCTGCTGCTATAACAGAATACCACAGACTGGGTAATTTATATACAAATGATATTTATTTGACTCATGGTTCTGGAGGCTAGGAAGTCCAAGATCAAGGACCTGCATCTTGTAAGAGCCTTCTTGCTGTATCGTAACATGGCAAAAGGCAGAAGGGTGAGTAAGCATTCAAGACAGAAAGAATTCATTCCCCAAATCCCCCTTTTTAAAGGCATTAAACCACCCATGAGCACAGAGCCCTCAGGGCCTGATCACCTCTTAAAGGCCCCACCTCTTAATACTGTTATAATGGCAATTAACTTTCAACACAAGTTTTGGAGAGGACATTCAAACCACAGCAGTTCAATTCATCAATTTTTTCTTTCACAGATCCTGCTTTTGGTGTTGTATCTAAAAACTCACAGCCAAACTCAAGATCATCTAGATTATTCACCCATTTTTATTCTGGAAGTTTTATAGTTTTGCACTTTTATAGTTTTGCACTTAGATACATGACTCATTTTGAGTTAATTTTTGTGAAAGCTATAAGGTCTGTGTCTAGATTCATGTTTTTGCATATGAATATCCAGTTGTTCCAGCACCATTTGTTGAAAAGATTATCCTTTCTCCATTAAATTGCCTTTGCTTCTTTGTCAAATATCAGTTGACTATATTTGTGTTGTTCTATTTCTAGGCTCTAATTTATTGATTTCTATGTCTATTCTGCAATATCATGTTGGCTATTCCATATAAACTTTAGAATCAGTTCATCAATATCCACAAAATAGCTTCCTGGGTTTTGGCTGAGACTGCTTTGAGTCTATAGATCAAGTTGGAAAAAACTGATGTCTCAACAATATTGAATCTTCTAATCTATGAACACAGACTTTCTCTCCATTTATTTAGATCTTCTTTGCTATTTTAATCAGTTTTGTAGTTTTGTTAATATAATCCCTGTGTATATTTTGTTAGATTATGCCTAAGTATTTATTTTTGTGCTATTATAAGTGGTATTTTTTCATTTCAAATTCAAATTTTTCCTATGTATATATTAATAGAACTGCAGGTACCTTAGAGTATTTCCAATTTCTCCCTCTTCCCTTATTACATTGCTGTCATTCAAATTATTCACCCATGCTATAATCACCCAATACGTGTTGCTTCTAATACTTTAAAGAAGTGAATATCTTTCAGATTAAGGAATATGAAAAATCAAAGAAATTATATTTATTTCTTTTCCAACACTCTTTCTTTCTTTATATAGATCTGAGTTTCTAATCTATATCACGTTTATTCTGCCTGAAGAATTTCTTTTAACATTTCTTGCAAAGAGGTCTGGTGGTCATAAATTTCCTGAGTTTTTGTTTATCAGATGATTATTTCTTCACTTTTGAAGGATAATTTCAGTGTATATAGAATTCTAGGTTAGTGGATTTTTTTTCTTTCAGCAATTGGAGATATTTCATTCCACTCTTTCCTTGCTTGCATTGTTTCTGATGAGAGAAGTACATAGTAATTCTTATCCTTATTCGTCTATAGATAAGGTGCTTTTCTCTCTGTCTTCTTTTAAGATTTTATCTTTGTCTTTTGTGTTTTGCAATTTAAATATAATATGCAAAGCAGTTATTTATCCTGTTTGGTGTTTTCTTAGCTTCCTGAATCTGTTCTTTGGTGTCTGTCATTAATTTTTAAAAGTTCTTGGCCATTATTACTTCAAATATTTCTTCTGCTCTACTCTTTCTTTCTTCTCCTCTTAGTATTCCAATTATACGTATGTTACACCTTTTGAAATATTACCTACAGGTCTTGGGGGATCCATTCTGGGTTGTGGGGGTGGGGAGTTTCCCTCTGCATTTCAGTTTGAAGTTTCTATTGACCTATCTTCAAATTCAGTGATTCTTTCCTTAGCCATGTTCAGTCTACTGATGAGCCCATCAAAGGCATTCTTTATCTCTGTTATAGAATTTTTAGTTTCTAACATTTCCTTTGATTCTTTCTTAGAATTTCCATTTCTCTTCTTACATTACCCATATGTTCATGCATGCTATCTACTTTTTCCATTAGAGTCTGTATCTTACAAATCAGTTATTCTTCAGACTATTTTATTCTTGTCTTTGGCAAGCCTTGCAATTTTTTGTTTAAAGCCAAACATGTATCAGGAAATAAGAATTGAAGTATATAGGTCTTCAGTGTGAGGATTTATGTTAATATGGCTAAGAGTTGAGTTGTGTTTGATGTTTGATATTTGATGTAGCGGTAGCACCCAGAGGCTTCAAATTCCTCTAGTGTCCTTGTTTGTTTTTGTCTCTGCTCCAGATTGGGGTCTTCTCCAAGTATTCTTCTCCACAGAGTATGTGAATCTTGAAGCTATTTCAGCTGTAGTCCATTGTTGTTATACTGGAGTCCTCTTGGTGCAGTGGCAAGGTATGGGAGAAAGAATGGTAACCATATGATTAAATCAGTGGTATAGCTTCTCCCCTCCTTTCAGTTGAGAAAAAAAGGCTGGAAGATGCTACAGTGGGAGGAGTGCCCTTTCTCTAGTATGATAGGGTTTTGGTAAAGTATTTTTTCTGGAGAGTAAGCATGTGTTAAGGAGAATGCTCTTGGCATATATCACAATGATTACTCTTTCCCTCCTCCTGCCAAGGCCACAGGGGATCTTTCTTGGATCCTCACTATGAGAACCTGGTGGGATTCCTGGACCTGGAGGTAAAACCCACAAAAGTATGAAGTTCTCTCTAAGACTGTATGAGACTGCAAGAGTTTCTCACTCTCAGCTAGCCCATACTTCACCTCCAGTGATTCAACAAAATTATTATTTAACTAACAAAATTACTAGTGGCTTCTACCTTGAGTAAGTATATCTCAACTGTAGCTTTTTGGATTCATCTGTCTTTCCAGATTTCAAGGTGGTAATTTGCCCTGCAACTTCATTGCTTTGATATATCTGAAAGAAGTCATTGATTTCAGTTTTTTCAGTTTTTTTTGTAAGAATGGGAGTTGTGACTTCCAATCTAATAAGCTTTCAGAGCTGAAATTGAAAATCCAAAAATTATCTTTTTTAATTTAAAAATTTTTAAAACAAGATTAGTAAAATGTGGTAATTGTTAAAGCTAGGTAATATATTCATAGGGGTTCTTTATAAAATCTCTACTTTTTAGGTATATTTAAAATTTTCTATAACAAGAAAGTTTGTTTTAACAAAAATTATTTTTAAGGATCTGAAACATAGTAGTTTTAAATAATAGGGACAGCAGAGAAAAAAATTAGTCATTAGTCAACAATATTTGAATATCCATAGACCAGAGACTATGTCAAGATAATTTGGATGTAAAAATGAAGACTACTATCTCCTGCCCTCATGGAGCTGTCTGCTTTAGGGGAAGGACTGACATTAAATAAATAATTATGACAATTACTGTTCTAGGAAATGCAAAGTAGACAAAAGATGACCCTATGGAAGCAGATAATAGAATAGGAAATCTAAGCTGCTCTGGAGGGTTGGGGGAGGTCATCTCCAAGATTACCAGCAGGGAGGAAACAGAGGACATGCTGTGCCCATTTCCAGGATACCCAGGGACCTGGATCAGTGACTTAGTCAGACTGGACCCAGGGACTGGCCTCCAAAGATTGCACATAATAACAAATGAAGTTAAAGGTAAGAAGAATGACAATGATTTGGAAGGAATCAAGTTTTCCATAGGTCAGGATTCCCAGTAATCTCTGGAACCCCTAACCACCTGAATTTAGGTGGGACAACCAAGTGGAATTTTCACAATTCATTCTTACTTTCTATGATATTGATCTTTTTCATGAATCCTTCTTCCCCATCTATTCAAATCCTCTTTGGATACCAGTAAACTCTGAATTAACTGGTAGTTTTGTTCCTGGAGTGATACCATAGGAAAAATATTGCAACTTCACATTGGATAGAGCTAAAGAAACACCAGCCAAGCAGTAGGGGAAAAAAATGAAATTTTGGAGTTCTGCACTCAGATATGCCATGATTTAACATATAAATTAATGCAAATGGCATGATTCTTGTGTGTAACATTATTCCCATCAGGAAAACAGAAATTATGCCACTTACCAACTCTAGTGCAGACTGTTATTAAGCAAGCTGAACAATTATGTCTATATAAATGTTTACTATTGATTTATTACACAGCTAATGAAAATTAATGATGGTAATTATTAAAATATAGATTGATATTAACAACGTCTAAACTTCCCAAAGTATTACCAATTTATAACTTTAAAAATAATAGCAGTTAATTATTATTATTGCTATGGTTAAATGATAACAATTTGTAATATAGTATCATATGTTTTCTCCAAATAAGAGCAGCACTAATCTATTATGGTGAAGATAATAACACTAATAATGAAAGAGTAATGATTGCTATCAATAATCACTTCCTATTATTGGTATTAAAATGTCCAGATCACTCCAAATTATCAAAGGACTGATGAAATAAAACCTAGTAAAGGTATATGATGAAATAAGCGACCTATATTCACCAGGTCTGTCAAATCAGGATTCTGGGCCATTGGGTTCATATGGCTGCTGCCCATTAGAAAAGACTGGGACCTTTTAAAAAACACCAAGGCCCAACCCTCAACGCAGAGAATCTGGTTTAATTGGTCTGAGGTGTGGCCAATTTTGTGTGAGTTCTCTGAGTCAAATGTGCAGCCAGAGTTGAGAACCACTGCTTCAGATGTTTGATTTTTATGCCTGAGAATAAAGATATATTTGGTCCTAGGGGCAAAACTGAATTCAGAAACCCACTTGCCCAGCCTCTGTCAATCAGTGCTGTGTGCAGCAGTGGAATGAGTTGTTAGTTTTCCTTGTCAGAGAATTTTCTTCATGGAAAAGAAGTGCATTAAAATACCAAATTGCAGTATTTACATATTTCATGTTTTTTTTTCCAACTGCGTTCCCATAGCAACTAAATCCATTTGCCCTCTACTTTCTTCTGAGTTATTTTCCATCATGAGCCATGCTTTATTAGTGAGGCAAACAGTTTGCCCTCTGAAATGACGGTTTTGCTGTCATTTACTATTTCTTTGCCAGGGAATTCAACTCTGGTTGCATCTTTCTTACTCCTGTGCTACCCAAATTTGATAAAGTTAGCATTGCTAGTTTGGGCAGAGATAGCATCCCTGACCACTTTCCTTAATCTCAGGCAGTCTCTGGATTTTCTCCAATGAGCTGACCAGGAAAAGGCAAATGGAAAGGAAGGCTTCCCTCAGGGAACCTGTGACTGGGAAGAGAGGCAAGGAAGGGGATTGATTAGATCCCAAACACTGACCAATTTGCCTAAATCAACAGTGGACTAAGCATAACCCAGTTCCCTAGGAGCTAACTAGGCTTGATCAGGTAGGGTCCCTGGTTAGAAGAATGCCCCAGCTTTGGAGATGGTCACTCCCTAGCAAGCAGGAAGAAAGTGCATTTTGCCGCAGCCTCTCTGAATCCCCAGAGAGGAGGCCCAAAGAAGGCATAGGACACTGAGATTTCTTTGTGATTTCACCCAGACGACTTGGCAGACTTCAGGGCTTGTTTGTTTGTTTGAAACTATGACATTTCACTTGCTAATGAGGCTCTGCTTCCCAAGTGGACAAGGATGCCAAAGAAGACTGCAGGAGGGAGGCACCAGGCCCAAAGCTTCAGGGCAGCTCTCCTTGCTGACGCCAGGATGGACCTGAGCCGTCTATGCCAGAGGAGAGACAAGCGGCTCCAGAGACAGGGCGATGCTTCAAAATCATCTGTTCTCAGTTGCTGACTCAGAAGCCTCCTTCTGTGCCAGCAGCACTAATGAAGAGGATTTGCTTCCTCCTCTCTCACAGGCACCAAATAAAAGCCAGAGCTATGGTGCAACAGCCCCCAGGCCAGGGGGTCAGAGACCCACACAGCAGCTCTGAACACAGCAACAGAAATCACAGGCAGCGAGAGTTCTCCTCCCACCTGGGAGATCTGGATGCAACTTACCTGTGTGTCAGTTGCATTGCTTACTGCCAGGTTCTGGGGGTCATGGGTAAAGTCCTTCAGGACTCTTGCACCAACATCATTTATTCAAAAATAACTTCTTCTATCAGTTAGGGTTCTGGCAGGAAATAGATGGCATCTCAAATTGGGTAATGTGAAAGTTTAATTAAGGGACTATTTACAAAGGTATGGGCAGGGTATAGGAAAACCACAAGGGATGGTGTCTCACCTCAGAGCTAGTAAATGGCAGGGCACTGCTCCCACCCGAGGCCTAACCAGAAGAATCCAGAGACAAAGCTGAGTGGAGCTGACAGGAGCTGAGGCCTTCAGCTGGAGGAGACAGCCAGCACACCGTGCCCACACAGGGAGAGAGCCAAGGAAATAAGGACCTGGACCTCATTCTCCTTCCTCCTTTCCATCTGCTGTCAGTGCTCTCCATTGCCAAACTCAACCAGAAGCTGAGGGCATGATAGCCCTCATCAATGCAGTCCGTATAGGTCAGCCTCCTGGGGCACAAAACAAGACGGAAAAATTAGGACCTAGGAGGGCAGATAAAGGCATCGAGCACCCTCTCTTACACACCAGAGATACCGCATGACCAGGGAAACATTTGTTCTGCTATTCCAGAGCCCTCCCAAATGCCAGCAATTTTCAAGACGGCAGTGTCCAGGGATTGGAAGGATACATTGAGAGCTTGCATTATGTTCAGCCACAGAGAAGGCAAGTGGATGCCTGACTTACCCAAGGGTACAGAGGTGATACTGAGAACAGAGACATAAGCATCCTAGTCCTGATCGTATGGTACTTCCCAGCCATGAATCACACTGCCTACGGCTCTCCTGCTCAAAAGAAAACCAAGAGCACCATGGTATGCTCACTTTGCATAGAACATTTTGCCTAGTTCTCTATTTGCAAAGGCAAGTAGAAAAGGGTGATCCTATTATTCTGCAGTTTGGCATCATCTGTGCTAAGAATATGCAGCATTAGAAACAGACATGCTGTAAGAGTCTGACAAGACAATACTTGGTTATTGAAAGTCCAATGTCTAAGGAAAATCAGCAGGATTAGTTCCCATTTGGGTGGAGCTGGGAGAAGAACAGATATTCGAAATGGATTTACAGAAGGATAGGAGAGGGAATAGCAAGATGCTCTTCTGCTACCTTTGTGTGGTGGTGGAAGTGGGAAGGCTGTAATAATTATAACACCTATGCTACCTGATTTAGGAGACTCTATCATGCATTCTGTACTTTGGCTTCTGCTTGTATTATAAGGAACCCAAAGAGGAAGTGCTATATACAACTCAAAAAAGATGGTCTGATTACTTATGGTGATGGTAGGAAAATCACAGCCTTTTCTTTTTTTTTAATTCAAGTTCACCTGCAAACTTGAGGGGTCATTCTCTATTGCAATTTATTCACTAAAATTCAAAATTTCATCTTCTGGATTCTTTTTTCATATTGGCATGATTACACCTATGTTAATTTACAATTCATGTCTCAAGACATTTGCCAAATGTATTACTGATGCTTCTGAAGAGAGAGCCCCTGGGCTGCATAGACTGATTTGAAGTCTACCTATGCAGTGCTTAGAGACCAAACATGGAAGGCAAATTGTGTACATGTCAGCATACCATACTTAAGAAATCTGTGTGAATAGAGAAATGCCTCCTTTAGTATTTGCAAATTGTTAAACTGATAATGTAACAATTGCTGAGATCAGACATGCAACTTGTCATACACCTCAAATTCAGAAAAATAGAGCTAATTCAATTTGGGCAAATATGCAAGTTCTGTTTTTGTTATCATATTGTCATTTCTGCTTAATACTCACTTTGTGTTTGAGATAAATAGGTGATACTGAATTTTATACTCTATTTTTTTTACTTTTTCATTAAAATATTGGCATTTTAATGATATAGAAATTTAATACATAAAATTAAATGCAAAAAAAAATTTTTTTAGAAACCATCCCAAAGATCTATGCTTAATCAGTTCAACTCTAGAATTGTCCCACTGTAAAGTTATTTAAAAGAAGGCAAAATTTACCAAACTGCTCAAAAGAAGAGAACTTGGGGTGGTAGCATTAATTTAGTATCTCCATGCTTTGCAATGCCTTTATTCAATATATTAAATTTTTCCTGTTTGCTTAATAAGGCACCCTATGCACTGGTCATCTAAGATTTAATATTCTTCTTTGAGGCCCATAGCTATGGTGATCATATAAATATTTTCCCAAATAACTACTAAATATTTTCCCAAGTAAATATGAAAATATATCACCTTGACCCATACTAACCTGGAAAACATATGGTCACCATGGTTATGATACACACAGAGGCACACCAGAGGAAAGAGCATCCACAATAATAACCAAAAATAATCTCTCGAAAGCCTTTCTTTTACCCATGAACCTGTTCTTCAGGAAACTTGATTCTTGTGATTAGAGAGGTTCAGAGTAAGTTCAGACAAATGGAGGCATTTGTCACTTCCCTTGCACTTTCACCCTTTGCCTCCCCGTATCCAACAACCACTCCTCTCCCGCCGCAAAACAACATAACAAACATGCTGAAAACAAAAGAGTGTACTCCACTCTGCTCTCAAACTGTGGAATTTCTCCACTGTGGGCATTGTACACACACAACAGTGTTATTTTCAGAGCACTAAAACACTTTGCCCAGACAGCTGAGACCACAATTGTTCAGAAAGGCCCTTTAGTTTTCAATCTTTCATCTGTTCTCCATTACAATTGATGTGCAGGTCTTCAGAGCTGCAGTTTCTTTCTAAGACTCAAGTTAGTAACAGGAGGCACTTGGAGAGCCACCTGTTGTCTTGTGTGGTTGCAGAGTAGGTTTCAGAGAGGAAAAATGAGCCCAATTGAGAGAGGGAGAATCAATCATCCTTCATCCACTGGGTTCATGGTGGGATGCAAGGCCAAGGATTTTTGTAACCTTTCCTGTAGGAATGGGGAGCTATCCCAGGTTTGTAAGCAGAGATGTGAATTAATCAAAGATAAGTCTACTGGCAATGTGAAGGATGAAATGGGAAAGGTGGAGAGATAAAACTGCAGTTAGGAACACGGGGTTGGAGTTTAGTTCAGGCCCACCTAAAGCAAGGAGAAGTGGAGAAGACAAAAATAGAGAATGTCTAAAGAGAAAGCCTTTCAACATAGTCAAACGCTGTGAAGAAGTGAACAAGAATAAGAATTAAAAAGATTTCTTTGAATTTGGCTGTTTGTCTTTGTGGTTGGTATTATGAAAGCTCCAAGAACATAGCTGCTTTTCTCAGAAAACTTTTAATCTAATTGATGGTTCCAAAAGTTAAATTATCTAGAGCACAGTTTATGCCCATGAAATATTTGTTAAATGACTAAGAAGATCTTCTTCCATCCTTTTTTTCTGTTTGTTTTTCCCTTGCCACATCTTCTTATTTACTTTCTTTACCTCCTAAGAACCTGCTTTTTCCCAGATGACAAACGGTGACCACAAAATCAATGTTTTAGTTTATGAGTTCTCCTAACTTAAAGTTATTTTTCTTTCTTTGTTTTAGTTTGGACACCACTTATCATGTTAAGTGGTGGGTTTTATTGCATGCATTTTATTTGAAAAAGACCATTCCACTGAAGAAAAGAGGATGGACCGAAAGCAAATGGATAAGGGGAGAGATTCTTGTACCCTATTTCTGGGCATTTGAGACTGCATCCATCTTCCAGGTGCCAAAGGATGAATATTTACTCCTTACAAGGCAAGTTCTGACAAAAACACAAATATGCAGCTACAAACCCCAGAGCTTTGCCCCAAAACACTAGACTTAGCAGTTGGCTTAATTCTTAGAAGGACAGAGCTCCTCAAAGGTGATCCCAAGTCTGCTCCAGAAAGAGAGGATAAAGCTCAGCACATGCTCTGGCTTTAATTATATGCAATTAAGATCACAATTCAGAGCTACACAAGGTGTAAGGACATTAAACCATGAGACTGAATCTTCAAAACACACAGGAACCCCCACAAGAGAAACAAAATTGTTTTATATCATGAAGCAACTACCCAATCTCATAAAATCCTCTCATAGTCTTCTGTTTTCTACCATGAGCTTCATTTCCCCAAACCACTTTGTGGGAATATTTTACATGTCAACAAAGAAACAAACAGTAACTAGAGTAGACAAAGAGAAATTTATCTCAGACTTACAGGTTTATATATAGAGTGGCCAGACATTCTTTTCTTTATTTTGCCCTTTGCACTTGCATTCTCAAGATCGTGTGTCTAATTGCTATGTTGTACGCTCAAGTGCCTCTGAATACAATATATTACCTTCTGTTGAAACCCACATTGTTCTCCCCCTGGTTTTTTGGTAGTCTTCCCACCCTCTATTACTAGTGTAGGTTTTGCTTTTCATTCCAATCGGCTACATACCCTAAATTCCATCCAAAGCACTTATTCGCCTGGCTTTTTTGGCATCTCACCGTGTGCATCTGCATTCCTGTAAGGGTAACATCTTCATCCCTTTCCATTTCCCTTCTTTTCCATTTCCTATGGTTTTCTCTGTTTCTGTTCTTTGGCCAACCCTCCCTGCAGCTGTTTTTGAATCTTCCCTGTATTTTTAAATTATCTTGGTATTCTTAGCCTTTGGGCTTTCAGGACTTATTCAAACTCTCTCATCTTTCGTCTGCTGCCTTTCCAATTATTTCTGGGTCTCATTTTATGTGGCCTACCCATAGCTCCTTTTAAAGTAAAATTTACTTTGTAAATAGTGAAATGTTTTACCAGAGTATATGGTTTCTGTAACATCTCCTTGCAGCACAAATTCAGTCTTCGAGATGATCCACTCAGCTATTTGCTTCCAGTCTCACTTGTTCAGAGTTCTAGTTTCTCCTTTTGCCATTAGTGATATAGACCACATTCCCCTATTAGAAAATGTCCCAGGCTTGAGAAACTTATCCTGAGTGAAATGGTGCCCAGGGCAAGTGACTTGCATCTTCTCTTCTAGCATTCTATGTTGCTTGCCTTCCCCATAATCTCATCATCCTTCCCCCGAAAAACTTTCTGAACCTTGCACCAGGCACATATGCACACCACACTCATCTATATTAGAAGCCTGTTGATGAACATTAGCCAGTAATTATCCTATAATCCCCATGGTCCTCATTGTCTTCCTTTTGGACTTGATGATCATTAGTCAGATATCTGAGTTCAGCTATTTAGAATTCTTCTTTCTTCTCCCCTTTGTGAGCTGACACATTTTGATGGAGGCCCTCATTTAGAAGGAACAGTCTTTACATCTCTATTAGTACAGTGTAATATCATATTTAGCTCCTATTTAGTTTTAGTTCAAAACACAATTTTTAAATGCCACAAAAAGCTGATATATGGGTCATTCTGCCTAATGCTCTGCTTATGGTAATGAACTATGGGCATGTTCTAAGATATTCCTACCTCAAAAAAGGACTATAACAACATTCATTGTAAGATGCCAATTTGAACCTGTGCATTAAATTCCCTTTCCTCCCACATTCCCACTGAAATGGCCAAAGAATATTAAAATGAAGGAGAAAACATCTATATCATCTTGTGGAAAACAGGAGAAGTTATAACAAATAGTCCAAAAACAGAAAGGAAGTTTTTCAAGAAATAGCACAGGTAAACTGGATTTAAATGGTAGTATGTAATTATGGTTAATATTCTGGGTGGATGATAATATTATGATTATGTAGGAGAATGTATTATACTTAGGAGATACATGCTCAAGTGGCATGATATCATCAATGAACTCTCAAATAGCTCAGGGTGAAAGAACATATATGTAGAGAAAGATAAAGCAAGTAGGGCAAAATGTTGATTTTTGAAACTTAGGGTGACTATAGATATTTAATATACTCTTCATTCTAGTTTTCTGTATATATGAAATTTTAATAAGTAAAAGATGGATAAAAAATTGAGGGAAGTACTGATATTTATGTGACTTAATGCAAAAGAAAAGCTACTCTGGCAATACATACACATGATCTACCATAAAAACTATCACCCTCTCTCCCTGAATAAATTTTAAAAACACACTCAGGGAGCCTGCAAATTTGGGGGGAAAATGTAGGGCAAGGAATAGGTAACATGAAAAAAGAAAAAAATCAGTTTCTCATCCAATTTCTACATATACATTAAATGTAAAAGATAATGAAGCAATGTCTATAGGATTTTGAGGATAATTTAAATGTTGAAACCCAAAAATTATATAAGCAGTTAATCAAACATACAAGGACACAGAAGGAAACGAGCAACATGCCCTCCTTGAAAAAATTATTTGGAAAAGAATATTCCAGCATACTGAGAAATAAATTCATAAGTGAAACTCAAATATATGTATGTTCCAGTATAAAAATTATAACAGTGAACAATAAAAACCAATTTCCATTAATCTACCATTAATGTCTATATAATCAATTTGCAAAAGATTTTGTAGCAATATAAATGTTAAAAATAATTCTGTTAGAAGTATTTACTAATGTCAAAAAGAAGTTAATAAAAATAAGGTGGATCTAAACAGTTAGTGGGGTGAAAACAAGAAGAAAGGAAGTTGTGATGAATCACTCCTTTTACATGGGGAATGTCACTGAGATTATTTTATTTTGGTAGATAAATTTGAGTTTAAATTCTTTAAGTCAGTAGTCCCCAACCTTTTTGGCATGAGACCAGTAGAGACCAGTTTCATGGAAGTCAATTTTTCCATGGACTGGGGGGGTGGAGGTGGAATGGTTTCGGGATGTTTCAAGTGCATTACATTATTGTACACTTTATTTCTATTATTATTACATTGTAATATATAATGAAATAATTATACAATTAGCCATAATGTAGAATCAGTGGGATCCCTGAGCTTGTTTTTCTGCAACTAGATGGTCCCATCTAGGGGTGATGAGAGACAGTGACTCTTCGCATTATGTCCAGTTAGTCTAATCTGTAATCGCATTTTGGTTGCTGTCACTGCAGAAAATCCTGCTTCACAAAGATAGGATGTCGGAAATGGAAGCAGGCCTTTCAGTGCTTTTGTGGCAACCTCAAGATATTCTGCCTTGACTTTAATCCAGAACATATGGAGATTTGAAGATGTCTCAAACATACTTTTAAGGCCACCATCATTTGCAATCTCAAGCAGTTGATCCTCTTCTAGCACGGACAAAGTTGGTTCACCTGGCTTAGTCACAAATGGGTCGCGGATCTATTCCTTCCCAGTTTGCAGGTCTTTTGTGGTTGGGAAGTAATGCTTGAACTCTTCTGAAAACTGAGATAGGTGATCATGCACTAGCTGGGAGAAAGAAGGCCCTGGGTCAGTGTCTTTCAAAATCTCTGATGTTTGAAACATGTCAAAAATCCCAATGTTCACTCGTTGCCCCTGTGATCCCAATGTTCACTCGTTGCCCCTGTGATTCCAGTTTGGCTTTGAAAGCAGACACTTTATCTGCAGACTTGAACAAAGTTGTCATTCTCCCCTGAAGTAACAGATTGAGTTCATTGAGAAGGTTGAATATGTCACACAAATTAGCAAGTTTTGCAACGCATTCTGGGTCACTGAAATGTGCTGCCAGTGTTGACTTTTTCTGAAAGAAATCTCTGGAGCAGCTCTTGTAACTCAAAAACTCTGGCCAGTGATCTACCTTTAGAAAGCCATCTCGTTTCTGTGTGTAAGAGAAGACTCTGCATCCATCTCCTCACAGAGCTGTGTGAGCAGTCATGAGTGAAGGGCCTGTACTTTAATATGGTTGATAATTTTAATAAAATCCTGCAAAATACTGTTTAATGCAGGTGACATTTTTTGGCTAGCCAGCATTTCTCTATGGATGACACACTATGTAGATTTACATTCAGAAGTGACCTCCATGACCCGAGTAGTGAAACCAGAAAGCCATCCAGCCATGGCAGCTGCTCCCAGCATGCATATACCAACACAAAATGACCAATTCAGTTTTCCTGATATGTAATCATTCAAAGACTTGAATAGTTCCGTAGCTGTGACGTTGGTTGGCAAGAAAAGTACATATAACATATCCTCATGCACATCCTCCTGAAAAAAATATCCCACAAAAACAAGCATTGTTGCCTTGTTGTTAACATCAGTAGACTCATCAACCTGGACTGCATATCACAGTGACTCATTAATCCTCTCTAACAATTGTGCCTCAATATCCTCTGCTATTTCATCAATTCATCTACTTATGGTACTAGCCGAAAGAGGAACAAGTGCCACCTTTTGAGCTGCAGCCTCTCCTAAAAGTTCACAGCAAATGTCCTTAGCAGCAGGCAGGATCAACTCCTGACCAACAGTAAAGGGCTTCTTAGCTTTGGCAACGCAGTTAGCCACTAATAATGATGCTCTTATTGCAGACACGTTTGATGAAGGGGTGGCCTTCAATCATTGCTTCTGTTCTTCGTGTTCACGTTTCTTCTTTTGAAAAACTCCAAAGTCTTGTCTTTTAATACAGGGTGCTTTGTTTCCATGTGGCAAACAGTTTTAAAGGTTTCCTGGCTTCATTTGATAGCCAGTGGCCACACGGTATACAAAATGGGCTTGGAGCCTCTCCCTAGTGTGCTAGCATCACTGCCTCAGCTCCACCTGAGATCATCAGGCATTAGAGTCTCATAAGGAGTCGGCAACCTAGATCCCTCACGTGCTCATTTTACAGTAGGGGTCATGCTCCTATGAGAATTTAATGCCACTGCTGATCTGACAGGAGGCAGAGCTTATGCAGTGATGTGAGCAAGCAATAGGAGTGGCTGTAAATACGGTGAAGCTTAGCTTGCTCACCACTCACCCCCTGCTGTGCGACGGCTTCCTAACATGCTACAGACTGGTGCCCACCTAGAATAATGGGTACCCATCTGTGGCCCAGGGGGTTGGGGTCTCAGCTTTAAATAATTAAGTATAACTCCTAGAAAACTAAAAATAGGTAACTTTCAGACATTCATACAGGGGGGAAAGACAGAGGGTTAAGTAGAACATGTTGGAGAGAGAAAGAAAGGGAGGGAAAGAAAAAAGTTGAAAAAATATAAAATAAAATAGAAATAAGACCAATATATGTAAATAGGATAAAATCCACTAATATAAGATGAAAAACTCACTGAATCAACAAATAAAATCCAACTATATACTGCTTATAGGGCACACATTTGGCCACACATTTGAAGCAAAATGATATAGAAAAGTTAAAAAAGAGAGAAAGAGAGAGAAATGGGCAAGGATATGCCAAGGAGAATGCAAACAAAAAAAGAAGAGGGGAAACAATATTAATGGACAAAACAGCATTAAAGCTAAGAAAAATTATTGAATTGAACAAATCTGTCAGAAAAAAGTAAAATCCACAATGAATATATAAAAGCTAAGTATAACACTGAAATGATATTTTTAAAACTATTTAAAATGCAAGAAGAAATCTACAAAATTATTATCATAGTAGAAGATTTCACATTCCATTGGAAGATCAAATAGTCAAAAATAAATAAGAATATTTTTAAATTAAATGATACCATTATAATATCAGAAATTAAAAACAAAATAATAAAAACTCAAAATAGGAACTAAAAAGGACTCTTCTAAACTTTTTGGTCACAGCAAAATAGCACAGATTCTAAAGAAAATAGTATTAGCACCACAGAATATCTATAATGACATATGATGTTTGGCCAAAGGTACACTCAGTAGAAAATATACAACTATTTTATTATTAAACCATAAAGAATAAAAATTAAGCATTAAAATTAAACTGTTAAAAACTGACTGCTATACACAACTCTAAACTGCTTAATTTTAAATCTTTATAAAACTGACTAGGAAAATGTAAAATAACAAAATTAGCGGAAGGAATTTTTAATCCAATTAGTAATAGTATGCCTAAAGATATAACAATAAAATTATCCCCATTAGAATTAGCAACAAGACATGCATACAGCTGCTATTTAAATCATTTTAGTGCTCATAGCATTTAAAATGTACAAAGAACAAAATAAAAGTATCAACATTGAGAAAGAAGAGGCAAAATTATCATTATTTGTTGGTGATTTGATTGGTTAAACTGGAAAACTTAAGAGAAACAACTGAAAAACAGCTGAAAATAGGAAGAAAGTTTGGCAGAGTCCACTTGAAACACTAAAATATTTTAAAAGCAATCATTTTCTTACACGTAGAATAATGGGAGAAAAGCATTCACAATAGGATTAAAAAGTAATAGTAATGATGTGGACCTAAGAATTAATAGTAAGTAATAGTAATACTATTAATAGTAAATAATAATAATACTATTACTAGTATTAGTAATACTAAGTAATAGTAATGATGTAGACCTAAGAATTAAGTTAATAAGAAATATGGCTGTGGTATATGTATACCATGGAGTACTATTCAGCTCTAAGAAACAACGGTGATATAGCACATCTTATATTTTCCTGGTTAGAGCTGGAACCCATACTATTAAGTGAAGTTTCCCAAGAATGGAAAAACAAGCACCACATATACTCACCAGCAAATTGGTATTAACTGAGCAGCACCTAAGTGGACACATAGGTACTATAGTAATAGGGTATTGGGCAGGGGGGA
>VSMD01137414.1:0-10626 GCA_008750895.1 Mirza zaza | reverse complement strand
AGAGACTGGGGCCCCATTCTCACTCTTCTGAAACAAAACAATGCCCAGCCTAGAATCTTATTCCCTGCAAAACTAAGCTTCATATATGAAGGAGAAATAAAGACATTCTCAGACAAGCAAAGGCTCAGAGAATTCATCAAGACAAGACCAGCCCTACAAGAAGTACTTAAAACAGCGTTATGCACAGAACACCATAATAATAACCCACGAATATAAAAACAACCAAAACCCAAAGATTAAAGGCCAGATACTACAATGGCTCAAGACGGAAATCATAGCAACAACATCCAACCCAACAGAATGAACAGTAATCTACCTCACCTATCAGTTCTCTCAATAAATGTGAATGGCTTAAACTCTCCACTCAAGAGACATAGGCTGGCTGAATGGATAAGAAAATACAGGCCAAGTATATGCTGTCTTCAGGAAACACATCTAACCTGCAAGGATGCATATAGACTAAAAATAAAAGGGTGGAGATCAGTATTCCAAGCAAGTGGAAGCCAAAAGAAGGCTGGCGTGGCAGTTCTAATTTCAGACGATTTAGTTTTTAATCCCACAAAAGTAGTGAAAGACAAAGAGGGTCATTATATAATGGTGAAGGGCACTGTTCAACAAGAAGAGATAGCAATTTTAAATATATATGCACCCAACTTAGGTGAGCCCAGATTCATAAAGCAAACCTTACTGGAGCTAAGCAAATGGATTAATAGCAACTCCATAATCACCGGAGATTTCCACACCCCACTGACGGCACAAGACAGATCCTCCAAACAGAAAATTAATAAAGAAATAATGGACTTAAACAAAACTCTAGAACAATTGGGTCTGACTGACCCAAAAGATCCAATGACACTCTACAAAAAAGACACCTGCACTCGAATGTTTATAGCAGCACAATTCATAATTGCAAGGCTGTGGAAACAGCCCAAGTGCCCATCAATCCAAGAATGGATTANTGGATTAATAAAATGTGATATATGTATACCATGGAGTACTATTCAGCTCTAAGAAACAACGGTGATATAGCACATCTTATATTTTTCTGGTTAGAGCTGGAACCCATACTACTAAGTGAAGTGTCCCAAGAATGGAAAAACAAGCACCACATATATTCACCAGCAAACTGGTATTAACTGAGCAGCACCTAAGTGGACACATAGGTACTACAGTAATAGGGTATTGGGCAGGGGGGAGGGGGGAGGAGGGCGGGTATATACATACATAATGAGTGAGATGTGCACCATCTGGGGGATGGTCATGTTGGAAACTCAGACTTGTAGGGGGAGGGGGGAAAGGGCATTTATTGAAACCTTAAAATCTGTACCCCCATAATATGCCGAAATAAAAAAAAAGAAAAAAAAAAGAAATTAGAATTATCCATTATTGATACTCATGAGAAATATACACACTAATCCATCACAAAAATTAGGGTTGGCAATAACAATGAACTGAATGTCCATACAAAAATTTTAGGAGCGATGCCAGCAATATGGCTGACTAGAGATGCTGGCACTCATCCCTTCCACAAGAAAGGACCAAGGCAACAAATAAATAGCTAAGATTTAGGTGGAGTGTCAAAGGGAGAACATTAGATTACAGTAGAGGTTTGGAAATGCTCCTAAGGTGACTGGAATTCCAAGAGGGAAGAATGGAGGCACCAGACCTCTGTAGCCCCATGACTCCCACATGGATCTAATCTTCTACAGTTAGGAGGGACTTTCTGTTGTGGGGCAAAAGTAAGCAGAAGATCACCACCAGTCCCCAATGCCACCACAAACATCTACAGTCCTTACAACAGGAGAATCCCACAGTCCTCGCAAGCCCTGAGCCCAGTTTGGAGAGCTTCCCGGAATTCACACAGCTGCACTGCCCTCGATGACCCTGGATTACAACATAAAGTGTGCACTTCCCACATTCCACCCACACCCTATGATCCAAGCTGCTATAGCATGGCATCATCTGCGCCCAGACCTACCTTTGGAATGCTCCCTTCTATGGGGGCCAGTAGCCACTACACCTGTCCAGCACTCTCTGCTCCATCTTCATCCCATCAAGCCATGATAAGTGGCTAATGCCACAACCGCAACTGCACAGAGCCTGGGTCCAGGATTGGCTGTGACTCTGGTCCTACATAGCAGGAAACCAATCCCTGTCACCATACTCCAGCTGGAGGAACAGTCTGGTAGTCCTACTGAGGGTGAGCCTGCTATTGAACCAGCCAAACCACTACATAGCCTCCCCTAAGCAAGAAAGGCCCTAGAGCCTCCAAGCAACTGATATTTCCCCAGGCCAGTAGACTGGGTATGTGCCAGGAGTTTGAAACCAGCCTAGGCAACATGGAAATACCCCATCTATACAAAAAAATTTAAAAATAAAAAATTAGCCAGACACGGTGGCATGTGCCTGTAGTTCCAGCTACTTGGGAGGCTGAAGCAGGAGAATCGCTTGAGCTCAGGAGTTAGAGGCTGCAGTTAGCTATGATGATGCCATTGCACTCTAGCTGGGTAACAGAGGGAGACCTTGTCTCAAAAAAAAAAAAAAAATTCTAAAAAGAGACAATGAGGGACATTATTTAAAAATAAAAGAATAATTCAATAATAGAATATAACAATTGTAAATATATGTGCACTTAACACTGGAGCACCCAGATGTGTAAAGCAAATATTAGTATAAAGGGAGAGATAAACCCCAATACAATAATAGGTGGGGGTTTCAGCACCACACTCTTAGCATTGGGCAGAACATCTAGAAAGCAAATTAACACAGAAACACTGGACTTCAACTGAACTTTAGAAGAAATGGACCTAATAGACACTTACAGAACATTTCAACCAATAGCTACAAAATAAACATTCTTGATATCAGCTCAAAAAACATTCTCCAAAATGTTTGATATGTTAGGAGACAAAACATGTCTCAAAAAACTATCAAAAATAGTAATGATACTAAGTATCTTATCTGACCACAATGGAATAAACTAGACATCAAAAACTACAGAAACATTCAAAGTGATACAAATACATGAAAATGAAACAACATATTCCTAAAGTAGCAATGGGTGAAAGAAGAAATTAAGAATGAAATTTTAAAGTTCCATGAAACAAATGAAAATAGAAATACAACATACTAAAACCTAAGGGACACAGAAAATGCAGTATTAAGAGGCAAGCTTATAGCAATAAATGCCTACATCAAACAACCAAAGGGTTAGGGTTAGGTTAGGGTTATATACACATTTTTAAGTGTATTTATTCATATGAGATGACTTCATGGTAAGGTAATGCTGTAATTTACTGGGCAAAACACAACATAGTAATGTATAAAACTTTATTATCAAGTACACATACAGAATGAGTTCCTCTGCCAATTTACTTGCAAAATCAGTTCCACTTTTATTTCCAAGATTAGTAAGAGTAATGTAATAAAAAAAAAAAACAGAAAGAATGAATCATTCCTAAGAATTAAGAGATTATCATAGCATATTTCCATAATATAAATAAGTATAGACATTACCTGTTGTGTATACTTCTGTATCTCATCCAGAACAAATTCTACTTCTTTTGAGGTTGTTAGTGAAGCAAGATTTCCACTAAGATTGTAGCAATAAAGTTTTGCATTGTCATAGCTTTCTTTACTGGAATTGATTCTAAGACAAGCATCCCCAATATGATTCCATCCTTCTCCACAAAGGTGAGCTAGCAAAAAAAAATTATATCCATTGTTAGATTACCAAAAACCAAATGTACTTTTTAATTATTTCAGAATTCTAAATATAACTTCCATATTTAAATTATTTTTAAAAATATAACTATTTAAATATTTAAATATAATATTCTAAAAAAAATTTGTCAACAGTTTGGTGGAGAATGAAAACAAAAGATCCTAATTTTTCTTTACTTATTAAATATGAGCTATGGCTCTAAGACATCTGTTAAAATGTGTTGACTGCTAGGTTTTCTGTATAGTCAACTATATTGGCATATGGAATCTCAATAAGTAAAACCACTATTATATTCATGTCTCAAGGTCTAGTTACAAAAGACAATGCCACTTTAATAGAAAAACAACCAGTATATAACAAAAGCAATTTCAAAGTTATTCCTTTAAAATAACTAACCTCCAAATGTAATTTCCATAGTTCAGGTATATTGTTTTGGTATCAGTTGGGTTCTTTGATTTTTAATTGTAAGCATAAGTAGAGAAGTCTCATTTCACTTATGTTCAGTAAAGAAGCTATAATCTTACCTTTGTAATGTTTATTTTTACATAACTACTCAGGTGCCTTTCTAGAGGTTAAACATACTATTTAGTACGAGTAGTTTATCCACAGAGTCCAAATTAAACTTTAAACACTGCCTATTTTCTAAAATACAGGTTTATAAATACATTAATAAAGTTAAGCTCTAATGTGTACTAATTAACGATACAATGTTTCATTAACACATTGATCTATAAACTTAGAATACATTTAGTCTGTATATCACATCAAATATATTAATGTCTCTTCTTTATGAAAGGTCTTAAATGCATTACTGCAACCCTTATAAAATTGTTCTAAAGCAGTAGTTCTCAAGTTTTTGGTCTTTAACAATTAAAAATTATTGAGGGCCCCACAGAACTATTTTTTGTGTGTGTTATATCTATTGATTTGGACCATATTAAAATTAAAACTAATAATTTTAAAAATATATTTATTCTTTAAAATAATAATTTTAAAAATTTTTTTTAAATTTCAGAATGTTATGGGAGCACAAACATTTTGGTTACATATAATGACTATGCATCATCCAAGCCAGACCTACAAGTGTGTCCTTCCCCACATAGTGTGCATCATACCCTTTAGTTGTGAGTTTATGTGTCCCCATGACCCCCTCCCACCTAACCAGCACCCAGTGAATATTACTTCAACATGAGCACCTCAGTGTTGATCAGTTAGCACCAAATTAATGGCAAGAATATGTGGTGCTTGTTTTTCTATTCTTGAGATACTTCACTTTGAAGGATAGGCTTCAGATCTAATACAGGAGGTGCTAGTTCACCATTGTTTTTTATGGCAGAGTAGTATTCCATGGTATACATGTACTGCATTTTATTAATCCACTCATATATTGATGGGCACTTGGGTTGTTTCCACATCTTAGCAATTGTGAATTGTACTGCCATAAACATTTGAGTTAAGATGTCTTTATTATAGAATGTCTTTTTTTCTTTTGAGTAGATGCCTAGTAGTGGGATTGCTGGATCAAATGGTAGCTCTATTTTTAGTTCTTTGAGATATCTCCAAATTACTTTCCATAGGGGTTGTACTAATTTGCAGTCCCACCAGCAGTGTAAGAGTATTCTTATCTCTTCACTTCCCTGTAAGCATTTGTTATTTTGGGGACTTTTTGATAAAGGCCATTCTCACTGATGTTACAGATACATCATTGTGGTTTTGATTTGCATTTCCCTAATGATTAAATATGTTAGGCACTTCTTTATATGTTTGCTGGCCATTCTGTCTTCTTTTGAAAAGTTTCAGTTCATATTCTTTGCTCACTTTTTGATGGGGTTGATTTTTTCTTGTTAATTTTCTTAAGTTCTATATAGATTCTTATTATCAGCCCTTTATTGGATGTGTAGCATGCAAATATTTTCTCCCATTCTATAGATTGTCTAGTCACTCTAATGATAGTTTCCTTGACTGTGCAGAAGCTTTTTAATTTGATATAGTCCCATTTATTTATTTTTGTTGCTGTGTTGATTGCTTTGGAGGTCTTCTTCATAAATTCTTTCCCTAGGCCAATGTCCATAAGAGTTTTCCCAATATTTTCTTCTAGAATTCTTAAGGTTTCACACCTTAGGTTTAAGTCTGTTATACCTCTTCAGTTGATTTTTGTGAGAGGGGATCCAGTTTCAATCTTCTGCCTGTGGTTATCAAGTTTTCCCAGCACCATTTATTGAGTAGAGATTCTTTCCCCAGTGTTTACTTTGTTTTCTTTTTCAAATATTAGATGACAATATGAGGATGGTTTTATATCTGGGTTCTCAGTCCTGTTCCAAACGTCTATATCTCCGTTATTGTGCCAATACAATGCTGTTCTGGTTACTATAGCCTTGTAGTAAAGCTTGAAGTCTAGTACACTGATGCCTCCCAATTTGTTCTTTTTGCTTAAGATGGCTTTGGCTATAAAAGGTCTTATCTGGTTCCATATGAAGCGTAGAATTAGGTTTTCTATATCTGTAAAAAATGATGATGGTATTTTGATAGGGATCGCATTAATTCTGTAGGTCACTTTAGGTAGTATGGACATTTTAACAACATTGATTCTGCCAATCCATGGGCATGGTAGGGTTTTACATCTGTTTACGTCTTCTACAATTTCTTTTCTCAGTGTTTTGTAGTTCTTCCTATATGGGTCTCTCACATCCTTTGTTAAATATATTTCCAAATATTTAATTTTCTTTGATGATATTGTGAAAGGTGTTGTGTCTTTGATTTGATTTTCAGCTTGACTGTTATTAGGTATATGAATGCCACTGATTTGTGTGCATTGATTTTGTATCCTGAGACTTTAATGAATTCATTTATCAAATCCAGGAGTCTCTTGGTTGAATCCTTGGGATTTTCTAGGTATAATAGCATATCATCAGCAAACAGTGAGAGTTTGACCTCTTCTGCTCCCATTTGGACACCCTTAATTCCCCTTTCTTGTCTGATTGCTCTGCAAGAACTTCTAGCACTATATTGAATAGAAGTGGAGATAGTGGGCAACCTTTTCCGGTTCCAGTTATAAGCAGGAATGCTTTCAGTTTTTCCACATTCAGTATGATATTAGCTGTGGATTTATCATATATGGCTTTAATAACTTTAAGGTATGACCCATCTATGTCTATTTTGTTAAGAGTTTTTATCATAAAAATGTACTGGATTTTGTCAAATGCTTTTTCTGCACCTATTGAGAGAATTATCGAGTCTTTGTTCTTGCTTTAATTTATGTAGTGTATATCATTTATAGATTTATGTAAGGTGAACCATCCTTGCATCTCTAGGAAAAAGCCCACCTGGATGTACCCAACACAGAAGCACCTAGATATGTAAAGCAAACCCTGTTTGATCTAAATAACATGATAAACAGTAATGCCATAGAAGCTGGGGATTTTAACACACCACTGATTGAACTCGACAGATCCTCCAAGCAGAAAATAAGCAAAGAAACGGACTTAAACAGAGCTCTAGAACAAATGGGTCTAATAGACATCTACAGAACAGTCTACCTAAATAAACCCCAGTATACATTCTTCTCATCAGCTCCTGGAACTTTCTTTAAAATTGATCACATCCTAAGCTACAAATCATATCTCAACAATTTAAAAAAATAGAGATTATACCATGTATCTTCTCAGACCACAGTGGAATAAAATTAGAGATAAACACTCACCACTTTAAAAAGTCATGGAAATTAAACAATCTATTGCTGAGTGACTATTGAGTCAAGGAGGAGATCCAGATGGAAATCAAAAGATTCTTCAAACTAAATGATAACAGGACAGAAGTTATCAAAATCTGTGGAATACAGCAAAAGCATTCTTGAGAAGAAAACTAATAGCATTAAATGCCCAAATACACAAGACAGAAAGCTCACAAATCAACAAGTTAATAAACAGTCTCAAGGAACTAGAAAAGGAAGAGAAAATCAATTCTAAACTGAGCAGAAGAAAAAGCTAAGATCAGAGCAGAATTAAATGAAATCAAGAACAAAAGAACTATACCAAAGATTAGTAAGACCAAAAGTTTATTTTTTGAAAAAATAAATAAAATTGACAGCCCTCTTACTAGACTGACAAGAACTAGAAAGGAAAGGGCTCTAATAAACTCAATTAGAAATGAAAAAGGAGAAGTCACTACAGAAATATAAAATTTTAAAATACTATAAAAATCTATGTGCCCCAAAACTACAAAACATGGAGGAAATGGACAAGTACTTAGAAAAACACAATCTTCCTAGGCTCAATCAGGATGAAATAGAATTCCTGAACAGACCAATATCAAGAACATAAATTGAAGCAGCAATTAAAAATCTTCCAACAAAAAATAAAGTCTCAGACCAGATAGGTTCACACCTGCATCATACCAAATTTACAAAGAACTCATACCTACATCACAGAAATTATTCTACAACATTAAGAAGGATGGTATCCTCCCCAACTCATTCTACAAAGCCAATATCACCTTGATCCCAAAGCCAGGAAATGACACAACAAAAAAAGAATACTACAGACCAATATTCCTCATGAATATAGATGCAAAAATCCTCAACAAAATCTTAACAAACCAAATTCAACAGCACATAAAATAATAATTTAGAACCCCATTACAAGTGCACTCCTCCAGCAGCTGGGATGTCTTTCCCCTTTATGCTATATAAACAGGCCCAAAGGAGATGTAACCTCAAATTCCCTTCCCAAGGGAAAGCAGCTGGCAGTTCAAATTAGGCTCTGGTATAAAAAAAAAAAAATAAGATAGATTAATGAATGAACAGGGGATGGACAAGTAGGTAGAGCAAAATGTTAACTAGAGAATTTAGGGTGTGGGTATTATGTCCTCTCTACAATTCTTTCTATTTTTCTACATGTTTGAAATTTTTGGTAATAAAATGTTCATGGAGAAACATTACAACTTAAATAGAATATTTTATTTTTTAAAAGAGTATAGTTTCCAAATTTAAAAAATAGTAAGTTGAGTGGCATTGTATTACATTTTTGCAAATGTCTTTAATATCCGGCTTATGACAACTATATTCTCTGTCAGCTTCTACATTCAAACTATTGGGATAGCATAAAACAGGTAGCCTCTGGAAAACTCCATGGTAACCCATAATAGAATGAGGATTACAAAAGCAAATGACATCTTAATATTATTAGTCTTGACTTCATGGACTCCCTGAAAAGATATTGGGAACTCCCGTTCTTTGATGGTTACTGTTCTAAGGATTAAATTGGGTACCATGAATAACTCACAGAGTTTGGAACATAGTAATCCCTTAGTAAACTGTAATTATCATTTAATAAGATTATTTAGGATGCTCTGGTTTTCATTTTGATGCCAAATATATAGCAATCTGCCCAGTCTTCTTGAATCCAAAGTACCAAATCACTACTTTTCCTTACCATGCAAAAGTTTTGTTAAATTATGTTCTTTTTCACTTCACTGAATCAAGGAAGGATTTAGATTATTTTTGCTGGTCTCTTTATTTTTTTCCATGAGGCCAAAAAAATCTGATTGAAAAATATTTTATATACATATATATGAATAAATACTATAATTTATAATAAAAACAGTACAAATTATTCACTGAATTTGAACAATAAAGGTTAACAACACTTAAAAACAAATCAAATATGACAAAATGTTGATATTTCATAAATCTGGAAATTAAGTCTGAGGACTTATTATTTTCTATAATTTTAAGATTTTTTTAAATGAAAAAGTAAATATAAATATCTTAAAATAATTGGAAGCAAATATAATTATAAAACTTTTCTTATAGAAACAATGCTATTATTATGACAATATTATAGTTTGATATTTACTATTACTTTAACTTTAGAAAATATAATGTTTTTATTAAATGCACTTTAGTATAACAGTATTCACCTGTAGACTATAAAACTCAGTTACCAAATTTTGAAATCTTTACCTGGTAAAGCCTGGCATTCTTGTTGTCTCTGGTCCCACTGGCAATTCAAGTTAAGTGAACAGCTTTTACAACTGGTAAGTTTGTTACAAATCTGTTCATTTCTCACATGACATTTGGTGTAGTTTTTGACAGACTAGAAAATTAAAAGATAAAGTATGTTATTTTTCCTCTGTACTGCAATGATTCTTAAGCTTTAGTGTATGTTTAAATCCCCTGGTGAAATTTAAAATACAAATTCCTAACTACAAATCCAATTCTACTGAATTAGAATCCTCTCTCTCAGTTAGTTTGTTAAATTAAATTAAATTTGGCCTAAAACTGCCTCTGCATGTAGTGAACTACAACTTATCTTAATATGTAAACAAACTGCAACCGAACTTACAAGTGTATTATTGTAACAGATAGCTAAATCTCAGCCAATCATAGCAACTAAGCTTCAGCCAATCACAGGCTGCCAACTAATCAGACCATGGCCATATAAAACCCAGTATCAAGCAGAACAAGAGCTAACTGAATACCAAGGTAATGCTTTGGCAGATTTTCATGCTAAGTCAACAAGTACTGAAATAGTTAAGATATGCAATTTCAATGAATTCCATAGATTTATCTAAGTCAAAGTACTTGTGATTGGCCGGGCGCGGTGGCTCACGCCTGTAATCCTAGCTCTCTGGGAGGCCGAGGTGGGCGGATCATTTGAGCTCAGGAGTTCGAGACCAGCCTGAGCAAGAGCGAAACCCCATCTCTACTATAAATAGAAAGAAATTAATTGGCCAACTAATATATATAGAAAAAATTAGCCGGGCATGGTGGCACATGCCTGTAGTCCCAGCTGCTTGGGAGGCTGAGGCAGCAGGATTGCTTGAGCCCAGGAGTTTGAGGTTGCTGTGAGCTAGGCTGACGCCACGGCACTCACTCTAGCCTGGGCAATAAAGTGAGACTCTGT
>VSMD01137413.1:0-108734 GCA_008750895.1 Mirza zaza | reverse complement strand
AATCTAATTTCTGCCAGATTCTCATAAAATGGGTTTTCTGGGGTCTTCAAGAAAGAAACAACCCCTAGTGAGACGCTTGGCTAGTTTGTGCCTAAAGGACTCGCTCCTGAATGAACCAACATGTGTTATCCACGGCTGCTACTGACTCACCCTGCACAGTCTTCACCACGTTGCAGTGACAGACACAAACCTAAAGGACAGAGCAACCATTTCCTAGATGACTTGAAGGTTCTTCATAAAGATTTCCTATTCCTCATCTGGCTTCTGCCCAGCGCTGCACTGGAACCTGTTCTGGCCAAGGTTCCTCTTGTCTTCCCTGATGTTAAAGTAAGTGTTCACTGTCCAGTCCTTGTCTGACTGCAAGGACACTGGGCACCGTTGACCACTCTAGAGGGGTCCCTCCCACCCTTCTCTGATGCTTCTTTTACAGTTTCCACAGGCTCTTTGTCCAGGTGTGAATGCCGCGTTCCTCACTTTTTCCCCTAGTCCCTCTTTTCCTCCTACTCCCCACCCTTGCCTGGTTTATCTTATTCACTCTCGGGACTTGTGTTCCCCAGATTTGCAGATAGAGACTAGACCTCATCCCTGTGTTTCTTAATCAAATCTATCATTTTCCCAACATTTCTTACAAATGTGTCACATTCATCTTACTGAAAAATAAATGTATCACCCCTCCTCTGCCTCCACCCCTACCAAACCTGCTTCAGCTCCCATGTTCCTGACCTGAGTGGTTCCACAATTTACCCAACTGCCAATACTAGAAAGAGGACAATCGTCCTGGACACACCCTCCCCCCAACTGCCACATCCAATCACATAAGTCCTGATAATTTCATCTTCTAAATATCTCTCAAAGCTGTCCTCCTACCCTGCTCTAGGCTGTCATTACCTTCTGCCCATTTTAACCAGTTTACAGCAATAGCTTTCCAACTGGTCTTCCCAGGAAGGTCTTGTTCTTGCCTTTCAATGCACTCTTTGCATCTCTGCCAAGCGAGAACTATCTTTCTCACAGTCTGTGTGATGAATTGGGAAGTATGGGTAAAGCACTTCTGCACACTGAAGTATGATGGTTGTCTCAAGGGAAATCAATTGTGCAGTTATTTAAGTTGCAAACTAAATTGGCCATATTTCCATGGAATACCATTTTTATTGGGAAGAATGAATAAACTGGCTATTACAATGAATATTTAACTGATTATTGAAAATGACTCTGTCACTTTAAGAAAAACACTAGTACATTTTTGCCAATGATAACACTTGAAATTTTGAGAATAAATTATAATTTTGGAACACTTATATCAGCCAGCATGAGCTTGACAGCTTTCCAGTACTAAAGATTTTCTGATGAGATTGGTGTGGCAATAACAGATATAATCTGTTGTTGTTGTTATCACATAACAGGGTACTCCATCAACATGAGGAAGATCTGCATAACCCAGTGAAGGAGTCTTTTCTAAATGACCAACAGGTGATATTACAAAGTCTGTTCAAACTGAAGATAAACAAATGAAGTTTTACCAAAAAAAAGTATGCAAATTATTTCTTTTATATGATTTCAGAATTTACATTGCAACTTACATTTAAGAAACTACCATGTATTGCGTCTGGTATAGTATTAAATAAAAATACCCTCAATTGATCTGAAAAGGCCATAAACATACTTTTCCTTATCAACTACATATCTATGAGAAGCTGGATTTCTTCATATGCTTCAAGCAAAAAAATGAAACATTTCCCCATGAATTTAATGCAGAAGTAGCTATGAGAATCCAGATGTTTTCTATTAAATTAGACATTAAAAATTTGGATAACAGTCAACTAATGCCACTCTTAAAGTTAATTATGTTTTGTTTTGAAAAATAACATTTTAGTTTTAAAAAGTTATTTAATATAACATACACTGAGATTATTGTTATTTTTAAACAGATTAATATATAAATAATTTAAAGCTTCTCAGTTTACATTTCTAATATGGTAAATATTAACATAACACACATATAAATAGGACTTTGGTTTCCTTAATAATTCTTAAGTATAAAGAAGGCCTAGGAAAAGAAAAAGTTTCAAAATCATTGTTTTATGTATAATATAAAATACAGTGCTGAATAAACACTGTTTAATTTTTGATTGGTTGATTGATTATGCCATCATCAATTTAATCTCTGAGATTGAGTTCCAAATAATAATTCAGTTATATGGAAATTGTATTTTCCACTTTTAAAGATAAACTATTTTTTCTAAACTGTTTTTCTAAATTGTATTTTTCAATCTCAAAGATATGCATCTGTAACCCACAAATTTTACCTCTGGGAATTTACCTAACAGAATAATTGAGCAAGTACTCAAAAGGTATGTATTGAAATATCTTCACTTCATTGTTTTTATGGTGATAAAAATATGGAGATGAGTATTGATCTATAGTTAATTACTTACATAAAGGATGGTGCATTCCTGTCAGGGTCTATTAAGGAGTCACTAAAACAATAATATAATTGTAGGTGTATTGAGACAAGTATGTATTATGACATATAAACCTAAAAGCAGACAAGGTAATATGAAGTCAGGATTGCATCATAAATACATGAGTTCCCCCAACCTTCACTTCCCACTCCAAGGCTTAGCAATTATACGTAAATTATAAGAATAAAAATGTATAAAGACATGGCCAAATTCAAAAAGAAGAGATACATCTCCATGTACCAGAACAAATGTCAAACATGGAGCAAGCCCGAAGTTGTGGGTTGACTGGGGCTTGGCTCATGTTGAGGAAAAGGGAATCAAAAGTGTCTCGTGAGCAATGGGTGATCAAAACAAGGCTTCATGCTTGAAATCAGGACCTGAATAAGATTCTCCCACTTATAGAGTAATTGTGGAAGAAAAAAAAGAGAAAACCATCTTCCAACAGCTGTTTACATGTTCTATGATGCTGTATGTCTGGGAAGACAGGAGGACAGAAACGATAAACTCGAGAGAAGAATTGAGCTAATTCTTTTATTAAGTGGCCAGATTCTGTGATAGTCATCTCTGAGTAGAGATATAAAAGCTGATTCTTGACTGACAATCCTGGAAAGTGGAAGTGGAAGCAACTATAGAACTATAGAGAACTATAGAGATGGAGACAGAGAAGAAAGAGGAGGAAGCTTCCCAAGCAGCATGAGTCAATAAATGAAAATAAACAAATGAAAAATCAAGAAAATTAATGCTGAGATAGTCAATCATGATAATAATGGACAGGTAAGTTCATAGAAGATGAATAAAAATTCTTTAACAATCAGAACCAGAGGATTATAAAATATATATTCCTAGGAATCTAAAAGAAATAAATGTTAAGAAACTAAGAATTTTATCATCTGAATTTACATGTGTAAATACATAAAATAACCTTATTAATAATTTTTCATTATCTAATAGATTGGCATAGTCTTTTTTCCATGATTGCCTTTCTGAGTATGTGCCCAACATATCTAGGAAGAAGTTTTGCAATGTCTACTGTGCAAGTGAATGATCTATAACATTAGTAGAGAAACACACACATGCAGCAATAATAACAAAACTGAATCAGTTGAGATATCCTAGGAGAACAATTAAATAATGGTGGAACATTTTACAACTGTACATAACTAGAGTTAAATTAAATGTACTAGGTATTACATGTACTAAAAAGAATAAAATTCAAAAACAAAATAGTTAAAGACAAAAAAACAAGATGCATGATACCTAAATTACTTATATAAAATGTAAAACATGCAAAATAACACCCACATATTATTTATGGATATGTACCTATGTGGTAAACATGGACAAAAAGGAGAATCATCTTTAGAATTGTGATTAACACTGGCAAAGAGAGACTAGAAATAGAAAAGGGTACACGCGAAAGCTTTAATTATTTCTGTTTCATTGTTTAAAAATATGGGAGCAAGTAGGGCAAAATGTTGCCACTTTTGCTTCACATCTATCTTTCTGTATATGTGAAATATTTAATCACAAAATTTTTAAGAATTAGGTGAAAAATTATATTTTGGGATGGCTCGGTAGATAAATATTATTTATCTTCATTTGCTATTATTTCTATAAGGGGTGTTGTTTCCATAAGGGGTGTATATTAAGTGACTAATAACAATAATAAGAAAAGTAAATATAATTATTTAAATATATCACATTATATTTGCAAGCATATTGATGTTCCCAGCAACCTGACAAATATAGTGAAATAATAAAGAGAAATTAAAATTTTAATGTAACATTTAAACAATGTCTTTAATATTTAAATTAATTTTAACGATATCTCTTAGATAAAATTATATAAGAATGATTTTACCAATTTTGCCCCACTGGTTAATATTTATCAAGAACCTTTTTAAAGTCTAAAGGGAAACTTAATTTTAATGTTGATAAATAAACTTTTAGCAAATATCTTAAGATACTTATAATTGAAAAAATCTTTCAACTTAAAGATTTAAAATTATATTCTTCTTAAGATTTTCTCAAAATAGATGGTAGGATGTGTTGTGGATACTTATTTTAAGTAAATTTGCTTAGGCTAGGCACAGTGGCTCATGCCTATAATCCTAGGACTTTGGGATGTCAAGATGGGAGGATCACTTGAGGCCAGGGATTCAAGACCAGCCTGGGCAACATAGCAAGACCCCATCAAAACAAAAAATAGAAAAATTAGCCAGGCATGGTAGCATGCAATTGGTCTCAGCTACTCGAGAGACTGAGGCAGGAGGATCACTTAAGCTGGTAATTTGAGGTTGCTGTGAGCTATGATGATGCCAGGCAACAGAGTAAGACCCCATCTCAAAAAAAAAAAAATTGCTTAATGCCACACTTTACTAAAACATGGGAATTCCATTTATGAGGAATAACTTTATTCATCAATTGAAAACATTAATGCTCAAGGTGTTACCTTAAAGATTGTTGACTAGAAATATAAACAGAAGTGTAATTTCTTAAATTTACACTCAATTTTTCTGCCTCAAAGATAAATATATTGCTATGACCTATACATTTTATTACTGAAAGAAGAATTTTGTGCTTGTTCAGAAAATCATCTTTTCTTTAATTTTATTCAGCACCCAGTCATAGAGATTTGTATGTTGCCTTTAAGGCCTAACTAAAACCAACAAATCGAAAACAATGCTTTCTAATATCTGCTTACATCTTATACAAAACCTAGAAAACTGCTTTGAGAAGTTGATTAAAAGTATGCGTAATAGAACTAATATAACGGTTGAACTAATATAATGGTCCACAGTACTATTTGGAAAAACAGCATGCTACACTAGAAAAAGTAATACCGCTCACCAAATAATGCATCAATATTGTGTTTAGACTTGTTATTGTCTAGAAAATGCTGTTCCTATCTAAAAACAAAAGAATGTCTTTTGTTCTTTTGGGTTGACATCTACACTTGAATGTTTATAGCAGCACACTTCACAATTGCAAAGATGTGGAAACAACCCAAGCGCCCATCAATACATGAGTGGATTAATGAAATATAGTATATGTATACCATGAAGTACTACTCAGCTATAAGAAATAATGGTGATATAGCACATCTTGTATTTTCCTGGATACAGCTGGAACCTATTCTACTAAGTGAAGTAACCCGAGAATAGAAAAATAAGCACCACATGTACTCACCAGCAAATTGGTATTAACTGATCAACACCTAACTGTACATATAGGAATAACATTCATTGGGCATCGGGGAGATGGGAGGGGGAGGAGGGGATGGTATATACATACTTAATGAGTGCGGTGCGCACCATCTGGGGGAGGGACATGCTTGAAGCTCGGGGGTGGGGGGACAAAGGAAATATATGTAACCTAAACTTTTTTACCCCCATAATATGCTGAAATAAAAAATAATAAAAACAAACAAACAACAACAACAAAAAAAGAAACTGAGATGTTGACTTAGATTTGCTTTTCACAAAACACACTGAGATGGGGACTTTTGTACGGAAGGCTTATCTAGCAGTGCTCTTGGAAGAGTCAACTTCATGAAGTCAGAGAGCCCAGATGAGCAGTGGGCAAAGCCCGTCCCCTACCAGGTGGTTGCATGCGAGGCCTCATCTGATCGCACGTGGAGCTCTGGAGCTGGACTGGCTCTTTATACTTGCTCCAAATTGAAATGCACGGCAAAGCCTTTACATACTTGCAGCAGATGTTGACTGGCCATGAATTCTCCTCTAGGAAGGACATAGCCATAGGTGAGGCAGTGTCCTGACACTGAGGGCCATTCTCAATGAGAGATAGAGCTGTGAGCTGGCAGCAATCTACCTTCTCAACAGCTGGATACTGGCTGCAGGCAACTGTGCAAGACCGCAGAGGTTTAGCACCACTGTATGCATCACAGGTATCCACAAAGTGAAGCATATTCGTTTCTAGTATACATATGCCCACTTCCATATATACTGGAGATGTCTAAAATCAAACTCATGGTCTTCACACAGTATTTTTAAAAGGTCAGAATCAATATAGACTATGGCCAGCAGGAAAGGTGAGAGCTAAATTATAAAACATGCAAATTTGTATTGCAACTGAAAATCAAATTCAGACTTGAACTTTGTGGTAGCCAAGCTAAGAAGCAAACTGAAATGATATGGCTTCTTGTCATCAGAAAGGGAAAAAAATGGGCTTTCAGAAAAAATAAACATTTTCTTGTTTTAAGCTTAGCTATAATTTATCACATGAAAGAGATGTTGAATAACAATGTCTTTAATATCTGCAAAAAAAGTGAAGAACGTGTTGTCATTCGGCTAGTGCTTACATTGGTAAAATTGGAAAGCTGATGAGGGAATCAATTGCTACAAATCACTGCTAAGCAGAAGTAAGCCCAAGTGCATTGTTTTTTAATGAGCTAACTTAAACCTACCTCGAGGAATGAATTGGTACCATGTCTTTTAGATCGATATTTATGAGAAACGTTTGCCTCAACCATATTTTGCCTGGAGCTAAAAAATAGTCATTGCAAGATTGAGCTCTCAGGCAAGGACCTGGCACGTACATATTCCATGGTGATGGCTGAAAGGCTACCAGATGGTCTGGCAGCAAGGTTGCATTCTGTTATGGAAATTAAGAAGCTGAATTATATTCTTGCCCACTTGGAGGATCATCCCTGTCCACATGGAGGCAAACAGTAGGGGACCTTTGGGTGGAATCAATTTTTAAAAAGAGCTTTTAATCTCCATCGACTGAAGACTTTGCTCTGTTTTACCTTAAAAGTCATCTCAGCTAGACCAGTTGGCTGCCCAGAAGGCTAACTTGAGATGAATTTTGAGGCAGTCTCAGTATTCCGTGGCAAAAACTGTCATGACATATCAGCAAATCTGCTATGGACAAAAGAGCAAGCCTGCTATTTACGAACCAGGATTTACTCCCTCAGAGATCTGCACCATGCAGTTGGGAAGACTCTAGCTTAGATCATTTTTGGAAGAGATGAATCTCTATGGGCTTCTCTAGAATATACAATTGTGAGCAGCACTGCCTCATGTGAGGCACAAAATGGACTCCTAAAAGACACTTGACGAAATTATTTACTGTGGCTTGTGCAAAGTTAGACTATGCCAAATGCAAATTTAGTTTTAGCCTAGTTGCTACAGAGTTGATAGTTTCTGGGAGCCATATGCAACTTGTTTGGCTGCTTAAGGAACTTTCTGATTTCTGATTGTGCAACCATGTCATTTAAAAAGAAGGAAATGTTTGCCTTTCCTACTTCTGATGGCAGGAGGGTAGGGTATGTAGCTTCCATCAAATTACTTTAAAACGTTAAATACGTATGTTTAGGTACATGTGCATATGTACTAGAAGGGTTAAATACATCCCCATGTCATTCCACTTATTGTGAGAATTTGATCTTTTCAGTACGGTTTTTTATCTATCCTCTTCCCCTATTTAAAATGCTAAGTTGCTGTCACTACTGCTCTAACATTCTATATTTGGTTTCCCCACCTCACATTTCCAAACAACACTAATTGTTATTTTTAATGCACTGTATAATTCACACATATTTTGTCCATTGATTTTTCTTTCCCCATGAGAATGTATGCTCTATATGGGCAGGGATTTGGGTCTATTTTGTTTCATTATACACCCTACAGTCTAGAATGGTGGTACTGCACACAGTAGGAACTCAAAAATAGGTAGTTGTTGAATAAGTTAACAAACACCACCTGCCAATGTGTATTGGCCACCCATTCTGAATCTATAATTTTACTGATATATGTTGATTTAAAAAATAAATAAGATTTTCATTTGTATAGGAATCACATGGCTTGACCCAGATGTAGTTTCTAACTATGTAGAATGTGAGAAGGCAGATAATAGATCAGAGTAGTCTTAAAGTGGTAGGTTGTTCATTTCTGCTTTTTTTTTAGTAGAGTATTTGAGAAGATCATTCATTCTGTATTCTGCTGCAGCTATATCTCCCTGAAGTTTAATCGTGATGGATGTTGCCGCTCTCTTCAAAAATCTTCAGAGATGATCAAAATCCACATTCCTTGGTTCGTCTGATATTCACTGACTTCTTATTCCCCGACATAATTTACTAGTCAAATGTTAAAACCTCATTTCTACTGCCACTACATTCTTCTCTACATTCTATTACTACTAATCCTCCTCTACATTCCAGTACAAACTGTCATGACAAACTGTACATTCCAGTACTAGCAAGATGTTGAGTATACCTCACCCTTCCATATTCTAGAAGAATTGTCTATGTGAGCTGGTTTGTTCAAGGAAGTAGAACTGGAGAAAGTGGTTATATTAGCTATTGTGAGTTAAGTTTAACTGATTAATGATTCCATAGTTACTGGTATTGCATGGTAAAATTGGACAATAATTGACATAAATGCATGAGATTCCTTGGTCAGACTGCTTAATGAAAGAAAGAGAAATGTATTTATTCCAAAGAATTTTATAAGTGGTAAGCACGTATTTGTTTGTGTGTGTTTGTCTCCCAACTCACTTCCTGAACAGTGGATTGTAAAATCTAAGAGTGGAGCACCATGATCTGTTTTCCTGACTATTAAATAACTAGCACTCAGCATAGTGTCTAGCGGAGAGTGTTTATGAAGTAATCGTGACCATAGAATTAAAGAGGAGACTTTAATTTACAAGACAGTCTCTAATGATTGAATGTGCATTCTTCCAGGGATTCTAATGACAAGATTTGAACGTATTCACCAGCTGATTAAAACTTGTATTCAATTGCTTTTATAGTGCACAGCATGGTCCATGTGAAAAACATGAGCATAAACAAACTTGTATATTGGAGATCATAGCTTTTAGTTTCCAAATGCTCTCAGAGAATCATGGAGAACCTATAAGGGTAACAGATGTGTGAATTCATTCTTACAGGCTGTCATTGTAGCTGCTTATTTTTTTCTCCCTTCGATCAAGTGGAAGAGAATAAAGGAAAGAGGTCAGCTATATTAAAATCAGTGAGATGTTAGTGTCAGTGTGGGTCCTAATGGCAACCCCACTTCAGTCTGATGCTAGGCATGTTTAGAGTGCAAGACAGCATTAGAAATGCCCTTTCACACTGGCATTCTTATTGTCATTAAAGGTAACACGTGCAAATGCAAATCTACAGCCATTAGATAAAAGCACTATACTTATAAAATGAAAATTGTTACCAAAATAGTAATATAAAAAACATAAGAGAAAAAAGGTCAGAGAAGAGTACACAAATAAAGTCCCGAAAAGTGGCTAGCAAATTGGAATCTCAGGAAGTAGTGACAATAATAATGATCATTTAGTGCTTACCATGTGCTAGGCACTGTTCTAAACACGTCACATATATAAACTAATCCTACAACATCCTTATAAGTGCATACTGGGATTATATTCATTCAGCTAAAGAAGAATTTGAGACATATGTAGGTTAAATAATTGGTCCAAGGTTGCATAGCCAATATGTGTCAGTATTGTACTTAAACTCAGAAATGATGATACAAAGACTGTATTTTAACCTCTGTAAACCACACAGTCTCCTAAAATGGCAGTCTTTGTTAAAACAGATAGAAGATCAATGTCCCTGCCTGTAGTCATCCATGTCCACCTGGCAATCAATCATTACCTCTTTCTAACTCTATATCTATATATAAATATTAATACATAGATTGATCAATGTGATATGTGTCAAAACGTGGCCCAGAGTCCACCTATATCAGAATCACCTGAGGAACGCAGGTTCCTGAACATCAGCCCACCTCTGCTTAATCAGAATATATAGGGGGCGGGTCCCAGAAATCTATATTTAAACATTAATCTCCCTTATTTATACAAAGGTCAAAACCAGGAAGTCTGAGCATTCATGGATATATGCATATTTATTTATTCATTTCAGTAAGTTTTAATTGATAGCTACTATGTATATTCACATTAGATAAACCATAAGGACAAGCTCTGGAATGACTTACACAGAGCTCCAGGTAATGGTCACGTCTGGTAGGCACAGAACGTGATGCCACAGGGAAGAACACATGGAGAGGCTTCATTGTCAAGCTCTGATCCTAAGCTGGGTGTGGGTAAACAGGTATTTTTTTTCTTAAAATTATATACAGTTAAAAGTAAAAACAAATGTGATTCAATAGATACCCAGGCCATTTGTATACAGATAAAAGCTTGAGAGCTTCCGTTTTGGTTAGTGCAGAAAACACTGGATTAGAGGGAAAGTATGCTTGGCTTGCTTCTTATTCTAAGAGGTTACAAACAACTCTTACACTTTATCTCTGTTTAGACAATTACCGGCCTCATTTGGCAAATAGACACACCCATGTAGGTAATTTCAATCTAAAAACATTTCTTTCTGCCCTAAATGTATATCCCTAGATAGTGCTATGAGAGTTCATTTATTCATTAATTCAAAAACATTAATAAAATGCTCCTATGTTCTAGGCATTTTCCCAGCCAATTAAGAGCAGTGTTAACAAGACATGTTTGCATCATATTTATATAGTATTCATGTAGACAAATGAGTTATTTGTACAAAATAGGAAAGATCATAATGTCCAAATAACTGTATAGATTGTATATGTTAATGTGCATGCATTTTTATACATTAAAATAAAAGTAGCGTATGTCCTGAAGTTATTATATTTGTTATGTAATTCTATTTTATTTGCACAGTGCTGTTTTTCCCATGATAGCTTACAAATGATATTTTCAGAAACCACTTTAATCCTCTTTGAAGTAAAGACTTAGAAAAACCGCTGTTGCCTCTCAGAAGCATCATAGCATAGGACTGAGAACCAAGGAGAACTTCATTTCAAATAAACATATAATACATTCATTGAAATGGGTGATGTGCTAGATGGAGCATCCTTTTATGGCAACATTTGTCTCAATGCTGCCTAATGCAAACAACCAGAAGAAACAGCAATGATCTACAAGTCCTAGAGCAAGTAGATTTGGAACTTCATATGTCAATGCACTTAGTCTTAACTAGACTTCATATTAAAAATGCCTGGGTGTTAGCTTTATAAAGAATCAAAAATCTCCCTAAAATATATGCCAATGCAACTAAATAAATAAAAGAAAAAGAAAGCAGACACAAATATAAAATATTTGTAAGAGCTCGTTAAAATAACCATACTTAAGCCTATACTTTTATAGCATTGAATAAGAAACATGCTCCTTCTCTAACTTATCGTGAATCAAGATTATTTCATATGAATCCTGTGATAAGAGTTTAGGACTACAATATTATTTTTCATGTAGTTTGTATGCCTTCTATATTTTCTCGCATTGGATTCTGTACACTTTCATGTATTGGTAAATAATAAATACTACATTTTACAAGTATAATATATAATTCTGACTTGTCATTTTCTTTCCTACATATTTACTATAAACACAGTTGCTCATAAAATTTGACACCTTATAAAATTAGTACACAACATCCATGAAATTGTTCTGTGGGTAGAACTATTAGTAACAAAACTAGATAAAGATGTTTAAATTACTTTCTTTAAAAAATTGTTTTAGAGCTATTCTTTTATTTAAAACAATAAAAGCAAATATACGTACACATTTACATGTAATCACATATTCATTAATTTTCCCAGAAAGTTCTGAGGCACTTAGACAATGGAAAAGATTTCATCATTTTTCACTGATGCTTAAAAGTAAAGTAACTAATTTTGAATGAGTAAACAAACTTGATTTGTCATAAATATTTTATATACTCTGGTTTTCCTCTACCAACAATCCCATTCCCAGGTATTTACCCAAATGAAATAAAGTTATCTTCAAACTTAAAAAAAAAAGAATTAGTACTGACTGCTTAATCAGGCAGTATATGGATAATAGACAGCAATATCTACATATATATGATATGCTAGTCATGCTCACACACATCAATCCATTTAATCCTCACCGTAATTCTGTGTCATTCTTATTATATTCCCTTTCTATATGATGAAACTAAGGCCAAGAACAGAAAGTCACACAGTTAGCTAACAAAGAGCTGGTTCTAGATGCAGACATAAGATTCTGCTTCCTAAGCAGCTAGATCTAGAAGGAAGATACCCAGAAAAGTCCAATACGCAAATTATTGAAAGAGGAAGTTCCTTTTATCCAATAAAATGATTTAATTAATTATTGTAATCAATATCAAATTGCCAAATTCAACATATCATAGGACAGTGATATTATACATATTTATACATATTATAGATTTGCATAATATCGGGCAAATCATGTTTTTTGCTAATATTAGGTAACTGGAACTCTGGGATGAGGAACAGGTCCTACCAGGTCAAAAGCAGGATAGAAAGAGAAACCAGTGTTCTCTACAGAGATCCTTTCATATGAGATGAGCTAAAATTACTAAGACTAAAGCAAATATCACACTGAGGACAACAAACCAATTTTAAAAACAAGCTATTAAAAAGGGACCTCATTTTTGAAATAACTCTTTTCTAAAAGGAGTCTTTGGTCAAGTCAGTACAGGAAAATCCAAGGCCTATTTGTATATAATATATATGTAAATATAAATATAATATATAAATGTAATAATATGAATATAAACCCTCAAGAGTCACCTCCACATTTATTACCATCATTCTCTCGATTAGATGATATGCCTTAATAATCCTCTCTCACAATAAAAAGACTCAGGTTTTTATATAGTATAAACATTTCATATAGATTAAAATTATTATAGCTATTAAGCCCTTCAAATGCATTATGCAAATTCTTTTTCAACTATTACAGTATTTTACACAGCCAGAAGCAATGAAAGATGCGATTATTCCAAAGAAAGAACAGAACATTATTATTATTGTTGTTATATAGATAGATAAAAGTAAGCCATGAATGCCATTCCTTCTTGTAGTCAAGGTTAACAGGATTCTAGTCAGTGAGCATTCCATTGGGCTATTCACTTGGCATTATTGTGAACCAAAAATATTCATGAATGTGAACTAATACTAATTAATTATCTAAATGACTCTAAGATTGTGAAAGCACACAAGTGATTCTTTTGTTTCAACTACTACTTGTCTCTAAGTTTCAATATAAGAATTTGCAGAGCAGACTCTTTCAATTTTTCATCTGAAATGACCAGATGTTCAGTTTAATATGTTTTACTATTTTTAGGACTATGGAAATGTGCTTTTCTTCCATCTGAAATGTCATTATGATATTACTCTTTTCTAATATTTAGCTGTAGGACCACTTATCTAAAAATTGGATTTGTGATCTTTGGATAAGAATTCAAAGTACACATTATTTCTTCAGCTGCTATTGAAATATGAAATGGTCTCTACATTGAAGTACTCATTTGCGAATTTCTTTTCTTTCTTTCATGCCCTCCTAACTCTGACTCCTTTCTTCATTACTGACAAGTTTATATCAAAGAATATGAATATTTATCTAGAATAATGCCATCTTGTTTTTATATTCTTTTAATCTAGTTGCAATAAAGTATCTATTTCATCATGGAGACCTCCATTCCAAAAAAGATTGTCTGCACACAACAAGTCTCCTCTTATGAGAAAGTTATTGGCTGTGCTTTGCAATTAAAAAGTTTCCTTTTAGAAATGGGTATCTTGGGGTTCCCCCACTAAATCTTTCAGAACACTAGATATAAATATATTTCAGTTTTTAAAAAGAGTGAATTTGACTTCATTCAGGAATAATTAAATAATTATTAATAAACAGGAGGTATTACATATTTTCCTACCATGGTCTGTTAGGGAAATTTAATATGGTAACAAATACCTTCTCTTCTGATTATCTTTTGATCAAGACCCAGTCTGTGTTTAGGGATCTTGTTTTGACAAGAACCTATCATTTTAGAGTCTTTCCAAGATCCCATGAACACGCATGTCTATGCCCTGTGGTCCAGGATAGGTCCAGTGCACCTTAACTCTTTCTCAACTGGCATAGGCAATAAGGAATATTTTATTTCTAAGATATTCCAGAAATTGCCTTACTTTTTCCACTTACTCCTCTTACTAGTTAGAGCGGAGGCTTAGAAGTAGGAACTGGCACCATGAGAGGGCTCAGTGATGTCTTCAAGGTCAGAGTTCCTTCCATATCTCCACTCGATGGCCCTCTATGTTAGCCTGTCTCCTCTCTCGATGGCAAGATGGCTACTGTTGTTAGACATGCTGACCCCTGTAGTAGGAGAGAGGCTGTTCATTCCTTGAGTCCTACTTTATAAGTGAGTAAAACCTTACCAAGTATTAGTCCCCAACAGACAGACTTCCACTCTTATTCCAAGAGCATACTGGGTCATATAACCACACACCTAAACCGATCTATCAGGAGGGGATTAAAACCACCCTGGGTGGCTTCAAGCCAGCAGGTTACCTGAGCCACTGGGGAAAGACTTGAGATCGGGACAAAATCAGGCAAAATCAGGGCTCTGCCAGCATGACAGAGGGAAATGCTATTGAGTAGGCAACTAAAGGATGGTACTGGCCAGTTTGTTTACTGGGCTAGATGAGGGTAAAACAAAGAGCAGAAGAGAAGGGGGAAAGGCTTTAAAGACCAGCAAGATGGCAAGCTAGGAAGAGGGCACAGACTATCTTCCTAAGACATTTTTTATAAATGCAGCTTGTAGTTTGGCATACCCTGAGAAATGATTAATTGGCAATTCGATTCATTTTGGTATCATAGGAAAAATAATTTACCATTAACTCCCTGTTGCTCTGAAGGAGTTAATTTTCATCACATGGATGAACACTTTATTCCCAAAGAGCATCTTACTCACTCTGCCTGATCATGGAAAGAGATTCAATTCAAGGAAATATTGAACCATTTGGAAGGAACATTAGACTGAATTAAGCACTCTCTGTGCTCACCCATGTGATGCAAATTAGCTCATTGTATTCTTTTAGTCTGTTTGCCAAGAAGCACAAGAAGTAAGTATATGTGCTACCAATTTAATTACACAGTTAGCCAATAATATTTATTAAGCACCTACTGTTTGCAGAGAACTGCTCATGGAATGGTGATACTCACAACGGAAACAGACAATATTAATGCATAGACAAAGTTAGAATAAAAGCTCTAGCTTTCTCAGTCTGTCTGCAAAATTAAAAGCAGCAAAACCTTACATGGCTTCATTTCATTGCAGAACTGGTAGACAGGGTATACAGTAAAAAAAGAAGCAACTACCTTGTCATCACGTGTAACCTTTACTTAGTAAAATCTTAAAAAGTATTTTTTAACACTTCTAGCTTCCTAATTCACCCCACCCCAGTCTACTCCTCTGAAAGCTAGATATGGTGCATTTTTAAACTTACGGTTGATAACTATGATTTGCATATATATTAAATGCTTATCATTTGACATTCTTCCATATAGCAACATCTTAAATGTTATTGAGATTTTTAAATATTTCATTTTCAATTTTTTAAAGAAGGTATAATAAGAAAATAAAGTGTAAAGAATGTTGGTATGACCAAAAATTTGTACATTAATAATACAATTTCCTTTCTTTAGATAAATGCATCAGATACCATATTGTTAAATAAATCAATTATATTTTAAGTAAAATACCATCAATTTCATCCACAATTTTATAAAAATAAACAAATATTATTTTGTGTACTATATGGAGAAAATATAATTTCCTTTGGTCAAGTCAACTATCTTTGATTCAAATCTTAATAGTGTTCTGGCAACAAAAGGTGACAAATTCAGTGTAAATGAAATTTTTGTTTGTTTTTCAGGTTAAATCAACACAACAAAGCTAGTTTAATATGGCATTCCCAACACGGTATGATTGCTGAATGCTCCACAACAAGACGAGCCATCGCTTGGTGCCATTAGACATTCTTGGGTATTGGCTCAAGACCCATTTGCATTCTACAGAGTAAAGTGCTGAGGAAGAATTTATGGAGATTGAAATGTGAGCTAAATTGAGAGCATAATTCCAAGCAGATGATTTCAGTTAATTAAAACTGGTAGTACAGGTTCCATATAAATGGGTGCTGGTAATTTCCAGAATATATGAGGACATCTACTGAACTATACATTTTATCACAGTCTAATAAGCTGTGATAAAATGCTTTAACTACTACAAGGATTTATGGAACCAACTGTGTTTATCAGACTGATATTCTATCAACTCTGACATACTGAAACAAGGCCCAGTTTGGCTTCTCCACACCCTTACTTCCCTCTGTTCTCCTTCCTACTTACCCTAAGCTCATTATCTCCCCCATTAGTGGACTAACAGGGAATAATTTAACTGTCCTGAATGGTTTTGATGAAACTTGAATTTGGTGAGTGCGAACCAGACAAATATTAAGCCTGAGCCTAAGCTAGAGAATACGCTCAGGTTTCATTCCTGGACATACGAGAAAAAACTGACCATTAATCTCCAATATTCAGTGGATCATGAGAACAACATCAATTAACTTGCTGAAAATTTGGTTATGTCCTTGCCTTTGTCCTTTCCATCTTGTCTGGTTGGCTATAAGATGAGTCAACACCACTTCATACATTACAGTATCTGCTGGAAAATAAATTCTTTCGGAGTAAAATTATTTCCTTCGTAGTCTAATATGAAACTTAGTAGAGAGTTAATGGAATGCGTCCTCAAGTAAAGTCCAGTGATATGAATAAATGCCGTTGGAAATGGGTATTCTCTTCCATTTATCCTCATTGTTAAATGGGATCTTAAAGGATCTCCATTGATAATTAACTTTGGTCATAAAATCCCTACCAGTTGGTGCCAAATAACATCCATGATCTAAGGAATCATTAAAAACCTCTAATTCTTCCACTAACACAGACAATAATGAGTCCTCACATTTTATTTGATCATATGGTTTACATGTTTTAGGATGATTTTATTTGAGAAGGTCTGAAACTTTTCTTTTTCGAGGGGAGAATCATAAAAATACCAGGCTCTAGAGTAGCTTCTTCAATCTGGCTTAGAATAAAGTAAGTTCTGTTTTATCTTGAAACATATTTTAAAATTATCTTAAATTCAGATATAATGTATGTTATGCTTCTCCTTTTCAGAAATTGCTCTTCACCATGTAACTGAGTAATCGAATCTCCTTGTCTTAAATTGTGAATCTTCAGTCTGCGTTAGCATCCTTTCATACACGTCTAGGATGAAGTGTTAATCTTGTATTGAACTCTGGGTTGGTTAATGCGCTTTTCTCATCATGTTACCTTCATACTCGACTCCAATTTACAAATCTCACCAGTGTAGGCAATTTTGCTATCTTTTCACAAGATGACAGAATTCTTGGTTCAATGATGAAGTGTGAAAAACTTGCCACTAAAATAATAAATGTGATACATGATATTAGAGGCTTTATCTTTCAAATCACGAATGTAGTTTTTGAGTCATTGGAAAGATTTTGAAGGAAATGAACAGTTTTATGCATCCCCTAAATTTTCAAACTACATTAAATAAACAAAAAATCAAGGAATAAAACTGAATTGGATATATATTTAATTATTGATATACAATACAATCACACTGAGCTTATTCACTGTATAGGAATAATTACAATTAGAATAGAAAAATATCATCTAATGAATGTAGACTGGACAAGTCTTTAATTACTTCAAAATATTTAAAATTATATCATGTTGGTATTATAAGCTTAAGATTTTTTTTATTTTTGTATACCAAATATACACTTTTTCCCTAAAAATCTATAGAGCAGTAAACAGCGCTCACATTATATAAGTTCTAGAACTGTTAAAAATAAAATCCAAAAGACCTATGTCGTTAAAATGATCTTTTATTCTATTAAATGAGGAGAAATCGTTGGTCAAAAAATCCAAACTTTCACTTAGGTAGGAGGAGTAAGCTCAAGAGATCTGTTGTATGACGTAGTGACTGTGGTTAATAACAATGTATTGTATTATTGAGTACAAGCATTGCTGATAGTAGATTTTCATAGTTCTCACTACCAAAAAATAAGAATATAAGGTAATGCATATGTTAATTAGCTCAATTTAACCATTCTATCATGAATACACATTTCAAAACAACATGGTATCTATGATATGTACATTTTATCAATTAATTTTTTTAAAGAGGAAAAATTAAGACCATTCTGAAAGGATGTGGATAAGATAAGCAGAGGTGAATTTACCAGAAAGCTAAAGAAGCTTAAGTATGAGGGGCCTTCACTTACCTGGGCCTCTGAGAATTGTGATTATTTATAGAGTGTTCTAGGTGGAGAAGAGAAACCAAGTTGCAACCAGAATACCTCTTTATGAGGACATGTCTCATACACTTCCTTAAACACCTTGGAAAGAAGAAAGAACCTGAATCTACAAGATTCCAATGGTTTGTTGTGATTTCTTTTTTCTTTTTAAATAAACATATACTTTCTATCTAATTATATATTTACATTCTTTTTCTTTAAGGGGAGTGTCAAATAATCCAAACCTTCACACCCCACCCAAATCTGCATCTTGTCCTTGGGATAAACAAGAAATAGTCCTGGTAGTGCTTCTGTGCTTCGGGAAGCATTACTTCTGCAGGTATATACCTGAGTTAGTTGTTTGCACATAGAAACATTTTCCATAGAAACACTATGCGCAGTGGTAAGATACTTAGCACAGGCTGCTCGAGTCTATTAAACCCATCAATAACTAGGATTATAATTCTTTGGTGTAAGTCTAAGGTTTGAGTGGGGAGGGAATAGGCACAAAAAGAGGAGAGAGAGAAGGAGGAGAGGGGGAAGGTGGAGGAGGGGAAGAGGGAATAAAGAAGAGGGGAGAACGAAGAGAAGGAAAGAGGTAGAGAGAAAGGAGGAAAATTTAGAGGAGGAAAGGAAGGGAAGGAGTGGAGGTACTCTCTTTCCTCCCAGGCTCTAGGATAAGTTTTAGGTTCAATTTTCAAATAGGAAAAAGTTGACTTTGAAAGCCCTCACCCCCGTTCTGCATGCCTCAAATCTACACAGGACTCACACATTTGCTGCATTGCAGAGTGCTTGATTTCCAATAGTGTTTCTGTTTTCTGTTGAGCTAAATTCTCATGTAATGGACATGACCCACCTCTTTTGTTTGGAGCATGGGCTTCTGAATGAACCAAATCACTCCAATGACTACTTCTTCCTCCCAAAGTGTACCTACACTTCAAAAAAGAGGACGTTTGTTTTTTTCAATGGGATCTCTTGTTAAGGAAATATCTGCGAGTGCACCTGTGTGCAGTGGAAATTATTCAACACCATGGTAGTAGCGGTGGTGGTAATTGGTAAGGAACAACAGTGGAGACTGCCTGAGGTAGACAGAGCACATAGGCAGGCCAGGGCTGCCAACAGATTGTGCCAGGTCAACTAATCTAGGTTGCATCTTCTTTTCAGAGTTTCTTAGCTATTCCTTCTTCTAAATACTCAGATTACTCAATGCTGTAAGTTGGTAAGCGACAGCCATTTTCCTATGAAGATTATACGAAAGTCAGGAATTTCCAACATACATCTCGGTGCATTCCAGTATGTTCATACATGGCTTTTTCCCCTAGTTTCCCAACCTACATACAAGTAAGGTCCCAACACAATGACCATGGTCCTTCCCATTTGTTCTGACTATGAAAGAAGATTAAGTGAAATTTAAAAAGTAAATTTCAGTTCGATTCTTTCAGACAAAACCCCATACATATGAGAGAGCCAAGTTGCTAGTTTTTTTTTTTTTTCTGATAGTATTATATTAGCTTTGCACCAGTGTAGAGTAACAAGAAATCCTTTGCTTTTAAAGTTCTTACCCCAAAGAAAGGGAATAGTAGCTGAATATGCATGAATTTTCAATTCATATATCTTTTGCTGGTCTGTATGATATCTTAACTTTCTTTTCCTAAATGATTATTTTCTTGTGAATTATTTTATCTTCTATTATAATACTAAAAATTGAAGGGTTCACTTTTGCCTCATTGCTTTCTCAATTTTTAAAAAATTCTACCTATGTATTGCCAAGAAACAGTGAACCATCCAATCTCAGATGCTTTTCTTACTCAAATTGGTAACATCTACCAGGCCAAAGGAAGCGTATTATTCCGATTAGTAGCAGATGTGAGATCCCTTTGTTCATAAAGTTAAACTCTAGCAAACTGAATTTGCCTCACTTTCCATTTCCTTAGACAGATTGTCATCAGATTAGAGACAAAGTGAGAATACTGAGTTCATTTAATGAAATTAAACCTAATAGGACCTTTGTTTAATTATCTAAGAGCAGAGAGTCAGCCAGAGATTGGTGCAGGGAAATGATGGATCCGGCGAAAGCACTTAATCCAGTGCTAACCTGCTAGCTGTAGTCCTCTCTGTGTGCATATTAATTGCAAAGGGGAAATTTTATGTATCATTTAGACGGATCCTTTATAATTCAGGCCTTCTTTACGTGGAGGAGTATAAAATGTATGCTTCGTTTTTCCAGTAACACTTGGGGAAATGCCTCGTAAATGGGGTGTATAAATTTGCTTAATTAATCAAACAAAAGGAAAAGCTTTTAGAGCGCGAAATCATGACGGGAACTTAAAAAAGGGAAATTAAAAAGATAAAGCTCATTACTGCCTAGTAATTTCAATTGATGCTGTAAATAAAATAGGTTTAAAAGCAAAGCCAGTGTAAATATGCCTCGGCAGCAGGCTCTCCAGTATAATTGGCAGTGACCCAAGAATTGCCAGTGGGCTCTGAGTTAATATTGTTTTTTGAGTGCCCTTAGACTATTGAATTTATTAAGCGGTTTATTTGTAGTGAAGACACTCTCTAGGTAACCTTGCCTACACTCCACGTGTGATCTCTAAGTCATCCGCCAGGTGCAAGAGTTGAATTCTGATGAACAGGGATTTTCATGTTGGTCTTGGAAACTATGTTACTCTACCATGGAAACTGACTCTAAAAATCAGAGATTTGAGAGGCTGTTGTAAACTATGCTTACAAACATCTACTTTGAATGTCTATTCTCCATGTCCAAGAAATTTGGGGAAACTTAGTGACACCAACTTCAATTAAAGTCCTCCGTCTATGGCAAATGGGCATGCGAACCTCCAGTTCTAGAGATTTATGGTGATGCTCATTCAACCTTCTTGTCTTCAAAGTGTGGTCTGTGGCAACAACATGCAGGGCCTTTTTACAAATACAGAAGCCTGGGCCTCATCCCACAATTATGGAATCAGAACCTACATTTTAATAAGACCCTAGGTTTGAGAACCACTGTTTTAGCAAACGTAGGGATGCCAAGTATTCCTTTTTATTTCCTAGGGCATTTGTATCGGTACTTGTAGTCGGTGCTATGTATTCATATTTTTATAGCAGTATATGTGCTACTTTGTGTTTATATTTTTAAGGATACATTTCTCTTTTTTCATAATGGCTTATGATAATTCAATGCAGAAAAGGGAAATGAGTTGAAAAGTTATTTGAGTATTGGAAATAAGGACTTCCACTCTTGGTAGGTCCGAGTTTGGGTAAAGTATGAGCTCAAATATTATCCAAACGCTAAGATTCTTGGCATAATCAACCACTTGCCTTTTTTGTGGGTTTTTTTTTTTTGCAAATTTTTCTCTCCCATTAAAAATAAAAAATACTTTTAGGTTTCTCCATAGGTTATAACTAAAGCTATGTTTCTATGTGAAATTATTGTGTTCTTATTAATTACAACGATTTGATTCATTTTGATTCAGTAAATTAATTATTTGCCATTACAGTTCTAATCCAGATATTTTTCACAAATATTGTTAAGACAAAAATACAGGGTACATTATGAATAGCTAACATTTATTTAAGACTTTTCTATATGCCAGGAATTCTTCTAAGTATTCTTTTTAATATTTCTAAGTATTAACTCATTTAGTCTACACAACAAACCCTATGGAATACGTACTGTTGTCAGAGCCATTTTACATGTGTGGAAACTGAGGCACAGAAATGTTAAATGACTTTCCCAAAGCCACACGGCAAGCTCGTAATGGAGTTGTAATAGAAACTTAAGCAGTCTATCTTCAGAGGCTACACTGTTAACTAAAACTTATACACCCTAAATGATCTAAATGCCCAATAACAGGGAAATAGTTATATAAATTGTCAAAGTCAATGTCCAAATGTTAGGCAACCATTTTAAATGAAGTCTGGACAGCATGGAGGTTGATTCTCTGCTTAGAGTCTTACAAGGGTGAAATCAAAGCGTTACCCAAGCGGCATTCTCATCTGGAAGACCTGAGGAGGAGGATTCATTTGGGTTTTAGTAGAATCCATTCCCTTATGTTATAAAACTGAAGCCCTTTTTGTTTTCCTGGCTGTCATCCAAACATTGCTCTCAGCTTCTAGAGTCTGTTCTCTGGTTCTCTCCATGCGACCTCTTTAAGTGGCTCCTCCTTCTTCAAAGCCAGCCATGGGTGGGTGTGGACTCATTCTCATGCTTCTATTTCTCTCACTCATTCTTTTGTTCATAGCTGGAGGAAACTCCCTGCTTTTCAAGGGTTACTGTGACAATCATGGGGTTTATGTCTCAACGGTTCTACCTGTACTCAAAGGGAAAAGGCATCTTATAAGGGCGAGGCTCATTGAAGGTCAGCTTAAGATTTTGCCCATCCCACCTTCCTTTCCACATTTGTTTCGTCTACCCAAATTTCTATAATGAGGTATGCTTTTACTAATCAAAAAATAATGCATAGAATTAGTTTCATTCATTTTAGAGTAAGTTAATGGAACCAAGGTAGCATTGAAATCTACACTATGAACTAAAAACCAATGATTTTTTTTTCTTATTTTAAAAGGAATTTAAATAAGATTAGAATGTTCCATATGTTCTTGTTGTTGTCAATGCCCACTTCCCCTGGAAATAAACCATATATTTTTACATGATTATAAATCTCCTGTCTTTAGTTCTATTTCTATCCCATAAACCAAGCCATCTTGGTTTACTTAGTTCTAAGCCTCAAAGGGTACATCCTGCCTGGCCCTCAACCACCCATTGAGTCAAAGGCATTTTAGCAAATTGCTACTTGGTTGACATGCCAAATCCTCAGAGAACAGGCTATTGCTCTCACACTTGGGGAGTTAAAATGTTATTCGTGGGGTGGGGGTTGTGTAACAGAAAGAGCTGTTATTTCTGTCAAGTTACTGAATATTTCAACTGATCGCTAGAGTCACAGGCAAAATAGCTGGAGACTAGACAGATACATTGCTCTTTTCAAAACAGGTGATAGAACTCACAAGAGATTTGACAGGGAGAGAAAACAAAAACCCAAGACTAACAGATTTCTATATAATGAAAATTTTAAAATTACCAATGCAATCTTTGCTCCCATATTATCTTTCTGTAAGTTATATCGTATTTATCAGTAAAATTTTTATTCTAAGGTTTTTTTTGACAGTGTTTTTTTTTGTCAAAGTTTGAAAATAAAATTTTTATATAGTACTTTTACTATTATATCACACCTATAAAAAGATAGTGGATAACTATTATTCTAGAGATATTTGATCTGTTACTTTAATTTACTTTCCATAACTGAGGATACTGATTGCCTGGTAAATTGAAAGATATTTGTTAAATTAAATTACTGCTTTTATGTTGACATAACATTTAGTTTTGCCATAAAATACATCATTGGAAAAGCAGAGTTGAAGACTAGTCCTAATTCTATCTAGGAGAATTGCTTATTGCAATGTAGGTGGGAAATATTAAATTTCCTTCAGAATTTATCTGCAATAATATTGTAAGATGATGAGATCAGAGATAAGTACTAAAGTGGCATAGCCTCTAACCTTAAGAAAGTAAATGTCTCACAGCTATACATTTCAAAGAAAATATTTATTTGTTGAAGAGGGCTTATCCTTTATAGATCAAAATAATGCTACTGGTTACTGGTTAACTTGAAACACATTTTCCAGGAATGGAGTTATATGTTGAAACATCCCCAATCTCTGGCAAAATCCTCTTTGCAAGAACTGCTAGATTTAAGAGTTCAGGCTACAGTCATGGAAAAGAATGTAATAAAAAGAGTGAAATAAATTAATCTTGATGACCAAACACCTGGTTAAGGGTTCAGAGGAAGAGTTTTTTTTTTTTTTCTTTTTTCAAAGTGACCTAATTAGTTCATGTTTATTAATGTGTAGAAGTTTCATTTTCATTTAATATTATTATCAAATTATTACCCAAACTACTTTTTGTCAATTCAGAAGGCATTTAAATGCGTGCACACACACACACACACACACACACACCCCGTATAACCTTCTGAAACATAGCACAGAGCTTAGTTCATAGTAGGAACTACTATACATTTGTTTAATTAGTTAAAGTTCAGCTCAGGAAATTATGAAAATAAAGTGTAATTAGTGGATGGCATTATTATAAAAAATCTAAAGTAAAAAGCACTTGAGAGGGGGAGATACACATCTTAGGGTTGTGGTGAGCATAGTGGGGGGGAGGAGAGGGAATACATCCAAACCTTCCAAGGGAAAGGCTAAGATATACAATGTAACCCAAAGGTCAAAAAAAGGGAAAAAACAAACAAACAAACAAACAAACTCTTATTGGGTGGTGGGCAAATGGGAGGGGGAAGGAGGGGAAGAATTTACACTTACAAAATAGGTACGATGCGCACCACCTGAGAGTAGGATATGCTTGATGTTTTGGTAAGGCGGGGGAGGGGGGGCATGGGGAGGAATGGCAGGGGCAATATATGTAACCCTAACAATATTTGTACCCCCATAATATGAAAGAATAAAAAATTAAAAAAAATATCCCCTATAAAAAAAAAACACTTGAGAAGCAATTTGCCTTATTTCTGTCTTTAAATAGGGCCATATTTGAAAATATTTGATAGAAGAAAACAATAGGTAAAAATAACAACTGGATCTATCTAATGTGGCTAAATAGAGCTTAATGGTTGATTTAGTTGAATAAGTTAAACATGATCCTGCAGTATGACTGCAAAAATAAGTATTCTATTTGGGTCAACTAGTGTTTCTGTAAAATTAGGTTTTTGTTTTGTAAAAATTAGGTTTTGTAAACTTTTTTTCTAGTCTTGCCTTCTCTATGTATCAAAGGCTAACAATATACCTCATACAGACTACATTTCTTCATTTTTAATATTAGCATTCTTCCTAGCAAAGGAAAAGGGAAAGCCATACCAATTATTAATATAATGCATATTACATTATACATAAACTTTAAAGTTTGAGAATAAAGTTAAGAGAGGCAGAAGACCTAGAAGAAACTAACTGTAGATATTTAAACTTAGTAAATGTCAAAACACTTTGAAAGACTTTTTGCAATCCAGGTCAACCCTCCAAAACACAATGTATTTACAGATCCAATTGTACCTCAAAAGGGATTTTGGGGGAAAATTGCATTTAGTTATGTTCTCTATTTATACATTTCCTATTTGAAATGACAAATACTACCTGAGACCAACCAAGAAATTTTGAGAGAAGAATCAGACAAGAGACACTCTGTTTACATGATGGCAGAACATAGTATCAAGCTAATATAATCAAATAAATAGGATTTTTTTATACATGTGTTGTTATTATTTTTATTGTATATATTTATGGGATACAACATGAATTTTAAAAAAAATTCAAAAACTCATTCAAATAAATGAGAGAATTTCAATTTTAATATACATGCTTTTATTTTGTATTCTATACATTTATGGCATACAACATGATGTTTCATATATATTATACACACACACACACACACACTTGGTGGAATGATTAAATCAAGCTAATTAGCATATCCATCACCTCACATACTTATATTTTTAATGGTGAGAACAGTTAATATACACGTTCTTAGCAATTTTCAAGTGTACAGTCCATTATTAACTATAGACACCAGGCTGTACAATGCATCTCCAGAACTTATTCTTCCTATCTAACTGAAATTTTATACCCTTGGACCAACATCTCCCTATCCTTCCCCTGCTGCAGCCCATAGTAGCCACAACTCTACTTCTATGAGTTCAACTTTTTTAGATTCCACATATAAGTGAGACTATGCAGTATTTTTCTTTTTTACCTGGCTTCTCTCACGTAGCATAATGTCCTCCAGGTTCATGAAAGTCACAAGTCAAAGAATTTCCTGTTTTTCTTTTTTGTTGTTTTTATTTTTGGTTTTGGCTGAATAGTATGGTATTGTCTTTATATACCACAATTCATTTGTCCATTCATCCACTGTTGTACACTCAGGTTGATTCCATACCTTGGTTATTGTGAATAATGCTGCAATGGACATGAGAATACAAGTATCTCTTCAACATCCTGATGTTATTTCCTTTAGATTTATGCCCAATAATGGGATTCCCATTATGGAATCATATGATAGTTCTATTTTTAATATTTTGAGAAACCTACATACCGTTTTCCATAATGACTGTACTAATTTACATTGCCATCAACAGAGTACAAGGGATCCTTTCTTTTCTCCACATCCTCCCTAACACTTGTTACCTTTTGTCTTTTTAATAAAAGCCATTCTAACAGGTATGAGGTGATATCTCATTGTGGTTTTAATTTGTATTACCCTGATTATTAGTGATGTCGAGCAATTTTTTATATATCTGTTGGCTGTCTGTATGTCTTTCTTTGAGAAATATCTATCCAGGTCAGGTCCTTTGCCCAGTTTTGGATCAGGTTATTTGTTTTCTTGCTATTGAGTTGTTTGAGTTCTTTATATATATTGGATATTAACTCTTTATAAGATGTATGATTTGCAAATATTTTCTCCCATTCCCTAAGTTGTTTCTTCACCCTGTTGATTATTTCCTTTGCTATGCAGAAGCTTTTTGTTTAATGCCATCTTCTTTGTATATTTTTGCTTTTGTTGCTTGCGCATTTATGGTCATATTCAAAATGTCTTTGCCAAGACCATTGTCAAGAAGTTTTTCTGTATATTTTCTTGTAGTTGCTTTACACTTTCAAGTCTTAAGTTTAAGTCTTTAACAAATTTTAAGTTGATTTTTGTATATAGAGTGAGATAAGGGTCCAATTTCATTCTCCTGCATGTGAATATCCAGTTTTCCTAATACCATTTTTAAAGAGATTGTCTTTTTCCCATTGTGTATTCTTGGCACCTTTGTCAAAAAATCAGTTGACCATAGAGGTGTGAATTTATTCTTTGGCTTCCTATTCTGTTCCATTGGTCTATATTTCTGTTTTTGTGCTAGAACTATGCTGTTTTGATTATAATAGCTTCATAGTAGATTTTGTGATCAGGTAGTATAATGTCTCTAGCTTTGTTCCTTTTATTCAAGATTGCTTTGGCTACTCAGAGTCAAATAAATAGGATTTTGTCCTAGATAAAACAAGTGTTACTGACACAAAGTGACTATCCATGTATAAGAATATGAAACTGAAGCCCTATTTCATACCATATGTATTAGATATTTAATGACAAGCAAGACACAATGCTAATTTTAAAAATTATTTCCTTGTATTTATTTCAATTCTATGAAAAATATAGTATTTTTTCAATGAATATATGTTAATGAATTTAAATTGTAAAATTTGAAAACAGTGTTGTACCTACCAATAATTTAATTTGTATAAAATCTGAACAGTAGTAATATAAGAACAATAATAATGGAAATGATAGCAACTAACACTTATAGAAGGCTTCCTTTTTACCAGGTAGAATGCCAAGAATTCTATAGACATTACCTTATTTATTCCATACAGTAACCCCAGGAAGTAAATTCTGAAACTCTCTATGTTTCACAAAAGAGGAAAGCGAGTTCTGGAGTGGTGAAGGGAACATGCTCAGGGTCACACATTTGGGAAGAAGTGGAGCCAGGATTTGAATACAGACATTCTGACTCAAGAAGCCTCATCTGAAACTATAAAATGTGTGTATATGAATATTCATATTCACTCTTTCACTTTTCAGGACAATGTTATTGTTAGAGACAATCTAAAATGTGTATTTATGAAAGACTGGTAGAAAAGATAGTGATAAAATAACTTTACTCCAGTGAAGATAAAGACGACATGGTCTAAAATTTTTGCAAAAAGAATTTCTTTGATGAGAATTATTTTACTTTAAAAGACATTATATTAAATAATTTCCTTTGGATATAATGTAAAATGTTTTTATCAGTGAGGTATTATATTGTTTAAATATTACTTTCATACAGAGAGACATTCCAAGTGGGCCACCATAATGCATTATTTAATAATTTTTTTAAAAAAGACTTGATGTGTATATGATGTCTCATGTGTATATGAGTCTATGATGTCATAGATTTGGAGCTGATTTGAAGAGATATTTAGCAACCAACAAGATAATAATGGGTGAGTGTATTCTTCTCATATACTCACATTATACACCCATCTATAGTATAGGTGGTACAGGGGGAAGAATTTCTACTCCATTATAAAAATGAACCAAGAATATTAACCAGATTAAGATATAGTTTACAATTTTAACTGGTATTGAGATTGAATATTCTCACTCTTAGCTAGAAAAAACTGGTGTTTTGTAGCCACCGCAACAAGTAGCCATCGGAGTGAGTTTAAAACCCATTCAACCAGGCTAGTTGACTCATAAGTGACAGTCCTTCCTTTCTGAAATTTACCTACTCAGGGACAAGACACTCTATTAAACACATCTCTGAGGCTAACTAGTCAAAAACATCCTCACCCAGTTTTCAACTCAGTTATGCCCCTGAATTTCAGCAATTCTTGAACTCCATGCATCCCAAAAAACATATACTATCAGCAGTCACCTCTGCACCTGACTAGCATAGTTCTTCCTTCCTGGTGTGCAAAACAAATGCAGCTCTGTCTTTTCAGTTGAGATAACTCATTTCATGAGCCTTTGGTAGAATGTCCCAGCTAAATATCCTATAATATTATTTTATAATAATTGGCAATTATTACAGATATGAGAGTCTTATGCATGTACATGACACTTGGCATTCCTTTCAGATTTAGATTTGTTGAGTAAATGTAGAAGAGTGCAAACATTGTGATTTAAAAAGAAAGAAAATTCTAGAATCAGGCACACCTAGGTTTTATCCTAGGTCTATAATTTACTAGCTAGGTGACATCATCAGATCTCTAAAAATCTTGGTTTTTTCATATGTAAAATGGGGTTAATAATAAAATAACCTCATAAAAATTTTGTAAATGTCACATGAAGTAGTCTGCCTAAAACACAAAGCTTAGTCCCTGGCACACTGCAAATATTCAATAATGCTAGTGTTCTACTACTGTATTTCTGAATGAAATTATTTTGTTATAATCCAAATGATTACCAAGGATAGATTTTAAATGAATTTAATTATGGCACAATGTGGTTTTAGAAGAGATACTGGTAGTTTACATCTTTTATGATGCAACAGTTTGATAATCTTCTGCCTTTCCACTTTTTTTCACTTCTTTTTCTTCTTTTTCATAAGAAAATGATATGGTGCTCTTAGAGAATAGCTGTTAATAGTTGCATGTAGCAGACATGTTGCAAAATAACCTCAATATATTTAGAAACAAGTTTTGTTCCCAGTAATTATAATCATTATATTTAAATTAACTATTTCTTGGGTTAAGCCTTTTTAAATATATATATATATATATAATAGATATATGACATATTTAACATATATGGCAGATGTATAACAGAACATAAAGCATAATAGAAGCATGGTGAAAATATTTGACGATTTCTTTATTGGGAATCTTAGCTCATGTTGCATAGTAATCACTTTCAAGTCCATTAGATAGTAAAAAATTGTAATTACTAAAATTTTAATTCCTACTGGAATCCAGTACAAAAATTGATCCACATGGAGTATTTGTAATTGCTAGAAAATTAACTGGTATTTACCAATTTAAATAATGTTACTATATAAGTGTGCGTACACATTAACAACGAAAAATCTTTAAAGATTGGCTTCAATTCTCAGTAAATCCTTTATATCTCAGAGTATTCTTGTGTGTTTTGGAGCCTGTGTTGTCCTTAACTGTCTTATTTTCCTACTGATGCTGCTGCTTTCTTTCAGAGGGATCTCAAAAACACAGATCTTTTCTTTGCTTTAATTTCAAATGCATCTATTACAACTAATAAAACCAGAATCCAGACGTGTTGAACCTGAGTGAAATCAATGCAAAGAGATTGTCAGAATGAATTTGTCTAGGTGAAAATTACATAAGACAATGAATTTCTGGGGCTCAGGAGGAGGTTGAATAAGGGCAGTGGAGGGCGTGAGGGCACCGTGCCTATCACAAAGTAGGCATTCAACGGGTAGCTGTTGAATGAATGAATACATGAATTAACATGAACTATCCAATCTGAAAAGCCTTGACTCAAGGAGCCCTTGTAGATTTTTTGTTGATTCTCTGCCAAGGCTCCTTGACACACACCTTTCTTCTGTAGAGGTGCTTTTTTAATCATTCCTTTCCATTACCTCTCCTTTCTAGTCCCATTAGTTTCAAACCAGTGACATAGCATATTCACTTATATTGAATCATCTGATTGGACTGGCCGACCATCAAGGACACAAAGAAACTGTTAAGATTTTATAACTTTTTATAACCTATATTGTTTTCTACAAATAAGAAAACTAGTTCGTATTTTTCATGCATTTAGTAAGTATTCAGTAAGAGTGATATGTTTAGTTGGTTGGTAATCAGAGATATGCAAAATGACTTAAATTATTAAAAAGGTGACCACACATGTTCAAGAAATTTTTGGACCTAGAGTCAGAGGATTTGTTTTTCCAACTACCTTTTGCATCTAATTAGCTAATAGAATAAGTCATCCAAATTACCTTTGAAAGTGGGTATCTGATATTGTGCATGTTCCCAGTAAAATATGGTCCATCTGAGTGCAGAAAGAAAATAATTAGGCTTTTCTTTTATAATTGTTTATTTAAACTGAAAGAAAAGAGCAAGGGCAAACAATAGTACATGCACATAATATGCATACAGAGTAAGGGTGCAGTAACATTCCAGGTCAGAGATAGCCCTGAGGACTCGCTGTAGATGATGTTTAGGATGATTCTTTATAGCTCTTTCATTTTTAGTTTTGTTCTTTTATGCTCGTTACCAACATGAATATTATTTTACTATGATGTTATTTTATAAAAATCCTTAAGCTTCATAGAAAATCTAGGCAGAAACATAATTTAACCTCAGAGTGAAAACCTTAAATGGCAGAGTTCTGCTTATAGCGCTTTTACATAATTGTATATTTTTGCAAAGACTAAGACTGTTCCTTAAATATAATTTGAAGACTTGTTATCATGATCTTTATGTTTTTGGTGCATCTGATATTATAAGAAAATTTAAATTACAGCCTTAGCATTAGTCTTTACAGAATTATATTGGAGAAATTATTTTGAGAACTTTACAGACTTTACCAAATATGTGAGTTAACTCTTTTGGTGTCTAAATAGTCCCACTTAACTTACACATGTTAAAAATCACAAATATCATGTCTATTTATAATAATTGTAACTGTTTAAATAATTTAAGCATATACATATAAAATTTAAAAATCTAGGTCCTTCTCATTTGCTGTTCTTTTTGTAAAAGCATAAATTAAATACAAACGATAGGCAAACTAGATCTGAATGGAAAACCACTAGAGGTGAGTATGCATATAAACTCCTAAATAATTCAGATTTAACTGAGATCTTAAACATCTCTGCAAATGAGAAAAATTATTATAGTTAGAATTAACTTGACCTTAAAAATTTTGTAAGTACAATGAACACTATTGCAATGTTTGGAATATTAGTAAATTAACTGAGTTCAAAATAGGAGAAGTGTAAACAACGGTTTAGTATATCAATAAAATGCTACATATCTGTTAATCGTTTACCAAATTTACCAAGAGTTCATCACTTGATAAACACATTATGGATAAAGTCAAGTAAAATTGTATTTTCTGAGACTATAAAATAAGGGTAGAAGACAAAATATTAAATAAAAATAAGCAAGGGACAGAGAAATGAAAAGAATGGGAGAGAACATGGGGAAGAGAAAGTAAGAATTATGGACTCATTGCTTTTTATTCTTAATTTTAAAACTTATTTACTAGTATAGAGTTGACAGCAGCCGGAGGCAGAATTTATTCTTTACAGATCTTTGGACAATAGAATATTCTAAAACTCTTTCTTTTCTTTGTCATGAAAAACAGTTTGATAGCAACTTTATATTATTTTTTGTGGGGAGAGAGTTTTTCCACTCTCCATCTATGTCACTTTTAGTTATACATTAATTAAATGAAATGTGGAATTTTTTTCTTATTGCAGAAATTACACAGGAATAAATGGAGTGCTAAAGGGATGTTACCACATATTTTGTCATTTTACATGTAACCACTAAGAAGATTAACTTTGCTCCTTTAATTGCTCAGAATTAGAAAGCAGGTTCCAGTTAATACCTAATGGAGAAAAGAGAGAAGGATTGAGGGCAAGTGAATAAGTGCAATGAGTCATGGAGCTTAACAGAACAAAGTGTATAGCAGTGATTTTCACATCTAATGGAAAACAGGAACATCAAAAAAAATATACTTCTGCAAAATCCCATGTCAGAGGGCACTGGCTTAACACCAAAAAACAAACCAACAAAAATCAACAGGAAAGTCATCAGCCTCTTTCTCTCTTCCCCATCAAACATGGCTTGATAGTCAGGGAGAAGTGATGTCTTTATGGAAATATTATTTATTTGAAAACACTCCTAAATATTGCACCTGAAATAAAGTAGAAGGAATTTTGGGTTACCAACTTTTACACAGATGCTATGGCAAAGAGATGCAAAGCTCCACCAAGTTGTTACTACTACAAATCTAGTCCAAATTTCTCCTGTAAATAGTATGAGCCTCTGAGGACATCCATGTTATCCTTGTTCCCATGTGTTCACAATTTTACATTATTTTACAGCTAAGTACATTGCATGGCGTGTGGTTTGGTATAAGGTGAAGTGGATAATAAAACACTGTTCTGGCTTTTGCATATGCTTTTATTAAGCATGATGTCCAATTCACAAGGTAATCAAAATTTAGTCATGTCTTTAAAACTTGCAATGTGACAAGCATGATGCCAGGCTCAGAGAAGGATGGGAGAGAGGCAGCATTCCCATTTTGCATGTCCTCAAGTCACATATAATTATAATAACAATAACTGATATTGGATAATATTTCTCACTGCAAGAGGTGCTTTTTGGATAATTACTGAACTTATCTCCACCCTTAGCAAAAGACTAAAACAATGCAGAAAAGGATAGGATTATATTAAATAAGAATTTGTGTCTTTGAACTCATAGAGATGAACTTGTAGGAATATTTTATTTTTCCTGATTCTAGAATAAAGAATATTATTTCCATTCCTTGTAATGTGGCTAAATTAGCTGTTATCTGGCAAGACTCTGAAATATTTCCTCAGAATTAAAATATAGGAAAGGGAGGTCTGCATCAGTGAACAATATTGAGAACACTGAGGGCTAGATCTAAACCTAAGAAAATAGGGATTTCATTTAAGGCAAGAAAGTCTGAAACAGCCCTAGAATATAATATAATGAGGGAGATGCAAACCCCTGGCTTATCTATTTAGAATCAAACTAAAGAAGTAGGCCACAGGTAAGGCTAAGGATTTAGGTGAGCATATTATTATACCACCAACAGATTTATATAAAATCAACAAGGTCAGCAAAATGTGTGGTTTTTTTCCTCCTCCAGAAAGTTTATAAAAAAAAAAAAAAAAATCAACGCTAAATCCTAGAAGGACGATGCAAGGCAAGTGTTTGCCTCTCTTTCTTTTTTGTTTTCTTCAAAGTGATGCCATGATGAGTATTTAAAAGCAGATTATGAAATTCATCAAAGCGCAGATTATTAATACTTTGCTCAGTGTTATAATTGTTCTCCTTTCAAAAATGATATAAATTTTGTTCCAACTCCAAATTCCTATGCAACAAGAAGATAGTTAAATTCTTTGGGGTTTGTGCCTCTTTTGTGCATGCATGGAAATAACATCATGTGCATGTACGTGTATATAGACATGCATTCATTCATACATACACACATACATGTATTAATACAATTATCCCTCATTATCTCTGTGGATTGTTTTCAGGACACTTGAGAGTACCAAAATCCAAGGGTGCTCAAGTCTCTTGTATAAAACGGCATAGCCTTTGCACTTAATCTATGAAAATCCTCACCAACACTTTAAACAATGCCTACGCATCATTTCATTTACTTGGATTCGATTTAGGACTTGGATGGTGGCAAATTCAAATTTTGCTTTTTAGAAATTTGTGGAATATTTTTTCCCAAATATTTTCAATCTGCATTTGGCTGAATCCATGGATGCAAAATGCCAGAGGGCCAACTCTATCTAATTCCATTCATATGATTTACCAAGTTAAATATAAATCATGTTCAAAACATTTAAATGCCAAAGTATATAACATGGAACTTTTTAAACCATTAGCCTCTGCCCGCCTCAGTCTTACCCCTTGCCCTACAGACTTAACCATCATTTTCCAGTTTAATACATAATTATTTCATGTATTTTCCTCTTCTAATAGTCACATAATTAATATAAACATATATGGGTTATTATACGTTTTTTACAATATTCAGTTATATTAAACATAATATAAAAAGCCTTTTTCACTAGACTGTTGTAGCTATACACACCGTATTTCATTTCATTAGCATCTCAGTGTTGAGTAGTTTCTATGAACCAAATGTAACCCTTCCTCTTCTGGTGGAAATATAGATTTTGCCCAATTTTGACTTCCATAAACAATGATACAACAAACATCTTTGACATTTATTTTGACTTAATACTTTTGTATTAAGTCTGAAACATTCCCAAATTGAGATTGCTAAGGCAACAGAAGAGCTTTTAAAAAAACTGAAAAAAATACTGTAGATGCCTGTTGCCACCTCAGCAGCAGTATTGAGAGGACACATTGATTTCCCCACTCCCTCACTGTCGCTGAGTGCTGCCATTTCACTTTTGGTCAATCTGATGACAGCAACATAGTGTGTCATTGTGTTAAACTCCTTACTTTGACTACTAGCGAAGAGAACCCACTACCTGATTTGGGGGGCTGAGTACAAAGTGACAATGCAGAGCCACCACCAAGATGAAGAAAGACAGTGTCCTCTTCTCACCACCACTGCAACCCACAGCAGATGGCTCACTTTCAAGGGACTCCCATCTCTACAGCTGGACACACTGGGCACCTGGGCGTGGGTGGGCAGAAGATCTCCACCAAGTTGGTGAGAGTGAACATATATAGTTACAAGTTTATCAGGCTTTGATAGTTCTTTTCCTCTATGTTTCTTGAGCATATCCTTTAGACATGTTAGAATCACTCTAAGAGTAATAGGAATATATATTCTGCCCAATACATTATCAATAACTTCCAGATTATTTTTGTCTTTTTACAGACTTCAAAATTTTTATGCAACAAATTTGTTCAATTTATTTTTCTTCATGGACTCTGGGAATAAGAAGATGATCCACTCCCAAATAATGAAAATACCTTATGTTTCCATCAAATCCTGTTTATTTCATTAATTTATCTGTACTTGTTAAGCTCTAATTCAATGCAAATAAATTTATGTATATGATGAGATGCTCAGATCTAATTTTATATTTTTCCAAATGAATAGTCAGTTGTCCAACACCATTATTAAACTGGTGTGCCCCTTTTTCACAGCAGATAATTTCATCTATCTCACACATAAAATTGCCATTTACACTTAGATGGATTTTGGTTCTCTCAATTTGGTTCTATTGAGCCACTGTGTCATTATGATATAAATTCCATTATAATATCTTTATAATAAATGTTAGTTATCTGATTCTGTTGATTATTAGAGGTTAGGAGTAGATAGTCAACTCTATTCATAACAGCTTACCTGTTATAAGTGTGTGGAAGTGTTTAACCATACATTTTAGGTAATAAAGTTTGGTGTAATAAATAGGATAAAGAATTATCAGTTGAATATGTATTAAAATTCTATTCATATGAGTATGAGTCAACAGGTAAATTGCCTATATTTTCTGTACCTTATTTTTATCTATAAAACAGGTATAATGAAACTTTTCTCACAAAACAAACTTCTTGCAACATAACACTCAATAAATAAGAATACTCCATCATTAGATCAGAGTATTTCATTTTAATTTACATCCTGAACATACCTTGAGTATACATCCCATTTGTTACTACATCCATTTGTTACATATACCCCATCCTATTTGTTACTTTCAAATAGGTGACTTTTCTCTGGCAATCAGGATAAGACTAGAAATTTTTAATCTAATAAAAGGTTCTGTTTTTTGATAAATAACTGTATCTTATTTATACTTATTCTAATAATAAATACATTTGAGTTTATTTCTTTTATTTTACTTGACTTTTATTAGTCAATATTTTCTTTTTCTTCTTTTTATACCTGATCGAATATTTTTTTTGTTTTTATTAAAGTCAGTAATTAAAGTGTATATATATATATATATATATATATATATACACATACACATAAACATGTATAGTTTTCTCTGTGTGTGTCTTCATCATTTAATGGTTACATTTGAGCATATATTTATTTATTAATACTATATATACCCAAACCAAGCAATTTATAAGTCCTTCTTCCTGTTTAAACAGAATGTTCAGGGCATATTTATTTCCTCAATTCTTTTTCCAACTTGCATGAACTCTTAAGTTTTCTTATATTTATTTAAAATTTTAAATCCAAGTGTTTTTCCTTACAGAATGCTTCTTATACCATCAGTTTTGTTCACAGTCTTCATTGTCAATTTGGGTTAACTGTGAATTCTACTGGATTGGTTTTTAACTGTGCTTTCTTAGTAAAGTGGCTTCTATTTGGAGATATTTTTTCTGACATAATTTTCATTCAACTGTAGTGTTTTCTTGAGTAATTAGATAAGAATGTATGTATCCCTTATATACAAATATACAGGATACAGACATACAAGGGATATATACATGCACACACATATATATCATCTCGAAGTGTCTAGTCTGTGTTTAGCTATCTTGCTTGCTAACTTTACTTTTGTCTTTCTTTTTTATTCTTTTTTTAAATATCTTGACAAAGTACAGTTCCTGGTTCAGAGAACTGTACTCTCTTCTAGACTTCCTTGTTATGGATGAGATGTATGAGACAAAATTGACTCTGGTTCCTTTGCTCTCATGAAGTCTACATAGTTTTTCAGGTCATCCTTGGAACTGATAAAATTTATCCAGGCTAGATCTGAGTGTGTACCTTCTTTTCATTAATCACAGTTGCCACAAGGTGGGCATGACTTAAAAACTCAACTCTTTTTCAACCAATGTGAGTGCCCTATTCATGGCTTGTGTATTTTCTCTAATGGCTTTTTTTTGTTCTATTGCCTTCCAGAAAGCCTATTGTTCACTCAGTTTCCCTGGAGTTTTTCTCAGTTTATCTGGTTGCTCTCACTGTCAAATTCGTAGAATGCTTGTGAGTTGTGGGGAATTTTACCATTTGACTTCTCAAAGCATAATTCAGCTTTCCGTCTTCCATTTTTCACTTTTTCCATTGAATATTTTAAATTGAAATATCACATTTCAAATGAATTATTAAAATATTTATTTTAAGATTGTTATCTTCAAAATCTCCATCTCCTTAAAAATTCTTTTGTGTAAAATAGTTTTCAGAAGCTTCAAGATGAGGGAAATAATTTAGTTTCTGAAGGCTTACATTTCTGAACTAAAATCCTGGTTTTGCTAATTAATATCTTTCTACTTTTTATACTTGGACCAATAACTTCACTTCTGTATATCTCAACTTTAGGAAATTGGTGTAAGAATTAAATGAAAGACTGTATGAAAAGCAAAGCCTACCTTATAGTAGACACTTAATAAATGTAAATTACTTGCATTAAAGAAATCATAAACTCTATGAGAAAATGTGTTTTCCATAAACTTTCTTTACCTAAAACAATCTTTTATATTGAATATTATTCATTTTTATCCAGCACAATGTCTCATCTTTAAAAAATTGAATATATCCAATTCCGATGATACTTACTAATCCATGCTCTTAAAGACCCAAATTTACGAACTTACAAAAACGTTTATTATCACTATTTTTTTGTATTTAGTCATTCAACCTTATTATTATATTAGTCATCCAATATGTAGTAAAGAGGAATTGCAAGGTGGTTAAAACTTTACCATGAAATATTTTTTTAAGTTTTCTTATCCTTCATTATATTATTAGAATAAAACAAACACCAATTTTGATTCTATTTGCTACGCATTTATAATATTGGATATATTCTTGGTCATTTTCAAGATGTAAAGAAAACTGAACATGTTAGAATTCTTGAGATCTGGTTCCAGACCTGACACCAGCTACCACACCACAGGTTCTTAACTCCCTGATGCTTCTTTTAACATTTTTGAAATTGGAATCCACTTAAAATGGATGCATACAAGTAAAGTAAAATTTTCCTCTTCCATTCTCTAAATCTCTTCATCTTCTAAAAAGCTGTCCTTAAGTAGTGGGTGAGTATTATATTTGATATATTAAAGGTAGATTTGTGGGCTGCTAAGTCATAAGTAAATGACCTATTTAAGTACACTCTGAATAATTTTTGTTCATTTGCTTCCATATCTATAAAATGGAAGTCAAAAAATAGCATGCCCTTTATACCTAACAAATATGTTTCAAGGCAAATGACATATTTCAAAAGTACTCTAGACTTACATGATACACTTCTTTATTAAAATCGTTGTATGCAATTACCTTCGATAGCATCACCACCACCAAAATTGCTGGGCCCAGAGCTGACTGAGTGCTTGTTTCTTGGAGAGCAGTATCAGGAACAGTTGCCAGCAGTGGTTTTCATTTTCTCATTATGCTTGACATTTCTGAAGCATGGCTTTGTTGCCCAGAAGTTGCCCATGGCATGAAACAGGGCAAGATTAGACTTCATTGAGTTATAGAAAACAGATGCCCCCAAAAACATACCAAAAGATGTGTGTGACAAATTTTAATGACAAGGCAGGAGTTTTGAAATAGAAGTAGAATGCTTTGTTACACTGTAGTGAAGTGGAGTAAAATACATACCCCATAATCAAAACCTAAATACAACATTCACTTTTATTAAACAATCATATTTCCTGATTTTTTTTTTTTTTTTTTTTTACTTTCTGGAGACATTTCATCTACCCTTCTGCTTTTTTCCACCTCTGGAGTCCAATACTTGCATCCAAATCTAGTCTAGCCACAACCTCCAACAAAGAAACTCAGCAGTTTCTAATCTGTCAGACTAACTAGCCAAGCCATCTTCTTTACTTGAACTGGAGGAGATTAATGATTTCAGCTGTCATTATAGCCTGTACTCTTAAAGCTGAAATGAGGCTAAAAACTGTGTTTGGCATTCTTAAATGATTTCATAGTAAAGATATGACTATAAGAAGTGCAGTCATGGATTTTCCTACATATTACTTGATATTTTTGATTCACCATTGGCAATTTGTGCAATCAGCAAGAAGCTTGAAATTTATTTTTCATTGCTACCAATGTCAGACCCTCAAATTAAATACAAAAATGAAAAACTAGAATGATAAGAAATAAAAATAAAATGCCAAATCCCCAAAACAACTGAACAGACTCATTCTTGGCCAAGGGAACCCCAGAGAAATTTTGGAACTGAGTTCTCAGCTACGAGGGGATGAGAAATGAGACACGCCTCATTACACTCCCTCCCTTGTTTAGCACCACTAGGTTTTCTTCCCTAAGGATTAAACAGAATTAGCCTTTGGAAGGATTTGCTCTACTGCTGATTTCAACCAACCACCTAATGCAACGCCTCCCTTTTTGAAGTTTCACCACTAAAACTGACCAACATTCCTTCCTGATAAGAGTTCACCATCCATGGAGTGGTTCTGACCAGTCTACAGAGAATGTGCAGTGAGAGTTTTCATGCCCTATGCTTTATTTATCTTTTGATGTTAGAGGGCTGAAAACACCACCCTTGGATCATGCTAATGCCACAATTTTTTGAACATGGATCCCACAAAGTAGCATGAAGCTCAATTACCCATGCCTGTGTTACTCCTCTCATAAATATTCATGACTCCTCCTATAGCTTGTTAAATATGTATATTCAGCCACCTCACTTAGCATAAGTTCCTGTTCCCATTGCCTTTCCCTCAAAGTACATACTCTTGGCTTCTGCCTGTGGCTATTGCTTCCCAGCCTGCCAAAATGGCCACCCTGCAGGCTGCAATGCTTTATGAGAAATAAAATTATCCTTTCCAAATTTATGAGCCTTGTCGTCCTTCAGCTGACAATCATAATTAAGAATGCCTACTTTGGGAAAAAGACCCTACATTTCTATATTTTTCAGTATGTCAAATGATAGAAGCCCTGTTCAGTCACTCTGTTGTAAACCTCCCAAAAGCAGCATGTTTTAAACAATGATTAGATTAGCACAGTGTGTTATAGCCACCATACACTACTAAGCAAGGAGTATGACAACAGACAGCCAACAGCATAAATACATGTTTCACAGTTTGATATTGTGAAAGCTTCTATTTCCATTTGACCAACACTCAAGATGCACAGTGGAAATGAGAAAATGTCACAAAATAAAATGGATCAAAAGGGATGATGGACAGTCAGTAAAGGACACCAGTTCTTAAAGGACAGTAATATTAATGTGAGTCTCAGGCTGCCTCACAGATTTCATGCAAAAGTAGGAAATGCTTTTCATAATAAAGAAGATTGAGTGCTGAGAGGTTGGGTGAGCATTGCTTCCAGGAAGGAAGTAGGAGAAGACGAATCCCAACCAGAATTATCACGTTGGGGAAAAATAGGAAGACAGGAAATGACTAAGAAATTTTTTTCTAGCTGTCTGGAAGGATATGGAGTTCACTAATGATGGGATTCAGAACATGGTACCCCAAAGTATGGCACCTTTGCACTTGAAATGTGGCAGAAGAAGGAGGGCCATTTTCACCTTCAACTTGCCCTTCTACCCTGAAGCAGGTCATGAAACCTAGAAAAGTCACTCTTTGACCTTCTTCATGTCCTCTCCCCTGCAGGGGGTCATAATGTTACCAGCTGCATGCTGAATCCCTTGGTTCTTATCTTCTCGCAATGGAAGAATGAAAGCAAGAGAGAGAGAATGTGTTGCAAGCAGAGAGACTAGTGAAGCAAAAGTGCACACTTGAAGGATAAGAGTGGGCACATGTCAGACAGTAGTCCCAGGGTTTCTGTGTAATATCTTTTTCTCCTGTCTGACCTCTCCTCCTCTGTGAGGTTCTCTCTTTCCTTTTTTTCTTGACTGTGGCTGTCTCCGCCTTGCCATTGGGCAGGGGAGTTTTTCACCTTATATGGTTAGGCCTGGCTGTGTCATGGTGGCCAAACCCCACTGGGCAGGGAGTGGGGGTCAAACTGCAATGTCATATGATGTGCCCTGTGTTGTCTCTGGTACGTTTCTTATGACACTTGCAGTTACCTTTATCTTGTTATTGTTACAGTATGTTCTCTTACTCAGTGCCCTGTTTGTTCACACTGTTTGGGTATTTCCTCTTCTCATATCTCACTTTTCTACCTATGCTAACATTCTGTGACACGTGTGGTGACCCTCACATCGCAGTGTGTTTTCTTAGTGCCCCGTTTGTTCACACAGCCCATTCTATACTTCCTCTGCTCATGTCTGTCTTCCCTACCTACACTAAGACCCTCATTCAAGAAGTATCTTCCCTGTACCCAGAGGATAGGAATGACTTCTCTTATGACTAATGAGCCACTAGTATCTTTTACATTCATGTATACACATACGTACATACACACAATCCTATTGCAGCAATCTCTTCAAAAAAAGTGAACTTTCTCAAAATACAAAATTATCCAGAACTTTTAAAGAGAAAAAATTTCCCATCACTGGTCTTTGAACAATTTGTTTTTTGTTTTTGCATTTTTGTTTTCATTTGGTAAATCTGCAAATCTTCATTCTGTTATTAAATATATCTACTTTACATAGGGAGTACACTTTTTTGTGTGCTTTATGTAATGTGACAAAATATCTTTTCCATAATGTAATCTGGTTAGTCTCAAGAATATGTTATAATAATATTTCAATTATTATCCCTGAAATAAAGCTGTTTTTCTTCAGCTATTTTCATAGAGACATCTATCTATATCTTTTTAAAGACCTCATGATTTACTCTTATTTTTTCTTCATACATATTTCCCTTCCCCTTAGGCATTTTGTTGGAGACTGCCTAAGCTACAAATTCAGTGGGCCATAAATTCTCTGGATAATGTCTTCAAGATTGGGAAGACTTGCTGAGTAATAATAAAGAGGTCTGATCTTAAGTGCATCTTCCATAAGATGCTCCATCACTGGTTCCTTTTCCTCTCTCCATCTTCTGAAGAAAGCACCATCAAAAAGCACTTAAGCTTCCCAGGGCTCCTTTCACATTTACTTAACCTATGATAAAACAAAGCAGATTTAGTGCTTCTACAAAGCTCCCCTACAACTCCCCTCCTCCCACCCCAGATCTTTTTACTAAACACTGATTCTTCCATCAGAGTAGCTTGTCGAACCTCAGGACAAGCTATTCACTGACAGTACCTAAGTGAAAAAGTTAGATGGTTTTCAGAGAATAAAGAGAAAAGGAGAAAGAAGAGGAAGCAAGATCATAAGAATTGAGAGGAGCAAGGGTAGAACACAGACACTGCATGTGAACTAAGACATTTTGCAGAAAAGAAGAGGGAAGATCCCCTAAGTGTTAATAGTGACTTTTCCAAAGCCATGAATAATGTCTTATTCCCCCAGCACATTGCCTTGACACAAACTTTGTAGATAATTTTCTAAATGAATAAAATTAATTTAACATGAAGAAATTCAGTAAGTAAAGGAGGGAAGATTTTAATACTCTCAACTAAATTTGAGATACCCCTGTGTGTACACAAGTTACCCAAATAATAGGTAGAGCTTGTTTGCAGCCAGGCCACATCATTTATTTGAAAAGGGAGACTTCCATGAAGTCATTGTAGGAAAGATTCCTTCCCCTGCTTATCAACATGGTTCATGTACCAATGCTACAAATTCTGCATTACTTTCTGGCTTAAGACTTTAATCCTAATTTAAAAAAAGAACATTCTCTCATGTCTTTTCTCTCTCCAATACTACACACATAAGAAGAGAAGTGATAATTTGATAAAGTGATATAAGCAAGATACAGGTACTTTCTTAAGTCAAATTTTGAGAGAGCAATAAAGTACAGAACAATTCATCTCTAGAAGCAACCTGTCCCACATGTTTTTCTTACTGTCATATCAGGAGAGATCCCCCTGCTAATTTTCTCTCAGTTCAATTCAGTCATCTTAACATGGCATGCATCAGAATTTGTTGTTTTCTACTTAATTACCTTTGCTATTAGAATATGACCCTTTGAGCATAGGTGGACAGACCATGTGGTATACTAAGGCACAGAGAATTCACTAAATAAAATAATGGCCTCAATCACTTCAGATGCCTTTTGACTCTGTATATTTCATTCTACTGATGGACAATTATAAATCTTTCAGTACTGCAAGTTATAAACTAGTGATTTACAAACATGATTTTTTTATTCATGATACTTAACTCTACATTATTAAGGTCAAGTTAGACTTTCATAATTGATAGGCTTAATTGGAAAGCAATACTGTCTGGTTGTAGTCTGAAATGTCAGTTCTTGGTGCACTCATGGCCAAGAATGACCAGACACACCAGAATAAGACAAGCATGAAAATGAGATATTCAGAGGAGAAAAAAGATAGGATTATAGAGCAGGAGCAAGATATAGGTTTACAAAGTGAGATATACACACACCACAGATGACAAATGGATGCATTGTCACAATAAGATGAGAGAGCGGAAAAAAAAAAAAAAAAATGTTCAGTCGTGTTTTATAGTGTCCGGATTGGGACCTCCCTTGTGGCTTACATGTCTCCATGGAACCACCATAGATTGGACAGTTGGGAGTCATATGACCTGAGTCTTACTGTGCATATGAATTTCCCATGAGCCTCTCTGAAATCCCATTGAGTTAGGCAACAGCAATGACTTTCTCCCTAGGAGACCTGGAATCCCTTGCTGTCTACTTAGCAATACTACTAAAGTTATTTTTAGAGTTAGATACACTGCCTATCTTCTGTTTTCTCCAGAACTGTGTATGCAGTGGGAGTTTTGTTTAAGATTATTAACTCCCATGCTAGAGATGTATGTTTATTTATTTAAATTTTATAAATCCAGGAGTACCTAGCATTTTTCTGACCTCATAATAGAAAATTCTGACAGATTTCTCATAGTGCTTCTCTTAAGTCTTGATGGCACCAATGTGACTTCTGATATTATCACTTAGGTCAGACTAATTACAATGACTTTTAAGAGGACTCCATGGATCTAGATTTTTCCCCATTTATCCATTTGTTTTTGTATTCTCCTCAAAAACTCCTAATAATCCCTGCTATCTATGATATAAAGTTTATTTTTCATTGAGTTGGCATTTATTTTCTCTCATAAATGTCTCCTTACCTTCTTATTGGCATCATAACTTTAGTTCTGTTCAAATGGATCATCACACCTCTATGTCTTTGCTAATTCTATTGTGCCCACCTGGAACATATTTCAATCGTTCTTCCAAATTATGAGATTCTAATATAATAGAGGAAAAAAAGTTCTTTGTATTAAATGAAGGACTCTTCTGTTTGGAATTAGGATATGCAAAGATGATCATGAAAATATTTTTCTATCAGCAAATACAGAGAATGGAAAAACTCTTTAAAAAGTGTTTGAAGAGTGCTGCGTAAAGGTTGGGTACAAACTAGACAAAGGGAGTGCTGAGGAGAGACTGGGAGGGGGAGAACAGAAGGCAGTGCTATGGTGTGAGTCTAGAAACTCAGTGAGTGAGGAGTTCCTGCTAGAGGGAAGTTTGTTCCCTAACCCCTCCATAAACTGAATATTCAGTAAAGTCCTCTAAATTACCATGCTTGGCATCCATATGTGAAGGAGTTTTGTATCCAGGTCACTGCAGAGCAAGTTGAGGAGCAGTAGAATGAAATGTTTCTCCACCCAAGAACTCTTGGAATGGTTTTAGATTAGTAAGGACTGAGAAACAATCATGGCATCTAAGATAAGCATAACAATACAGAATTGTAATACACTCTGTCTCTCTCCCTCCATTTTAATGACGACCTTCTTGACCACCCAGTAGGAGTGATGTCTCCAACTTTAGCACAGCTATTCAGTCAAACACCTGTATTCTTTCAGCATTTGTCATACACTGCCTTGTGTTTGATAGCTGAGTATGTGTATATTTACAATAATCCATATCATTTTTTACCAAATTATAAAATGATATTAATAAAGAACCATATTTTACTTCTTTGGATCTGTTAACATTTCTAAGGTATTAATAAATACCTTATTAATACTTGGTTGATTGATTTATTAGTAATGAAGCAGACTCACAAGAAAATCCCAAGTGAAATTCAGAAAACAGAGAAAGGAAAGATGACTCTACCTCTCCAAAAGAATCCCTTTCCAGGGAGGTTGAGGTCTGCCTAGCTGTTATCATCTAATTGTCAGTATTGACAAATGCTGCATTTTTTTCTATATGCCAGTTTTCAACTATACATAAGGATCATCAATTAATTCAAAAACAACTTATGATTTTATGGGGTTTTTTTGTCTTCTAGTCTACTATAAGGAATTAATATCCCAATTTACTGGAAAGAAGAATAAAGCAAATGATTTGAAATTTTTCTTTTTGTTTAGATTCAATAATATTTAGGTATTCAGTCTAAATGAGAATTAGACCTAGTTCAAGTTAGGTGGTATGGAAAATGCACTAACAAATAATTTCATTTCCTTTGACTTTTCATATGAAAATATATATGATTTTATAAATCAGTAATATTTCTTATTTCCAATAAATGTAAAAAATGTCTAGAGATTTTACCCTGAATTTTCATCAATCCATTCCATGCCATGCATAAGTTTCTGCTTTTTACTTCGATCTATTCATCTGTAAAATGATGATAATAATATAAAATGAATAAATATATAGAAGATGCTTAGCATAGTAACTGCCACAAACTAACTGCTGTATAAATGTTTACTACTGCTATTATTATTATTATATTAGGTTCCAATTTTAAGAAGAAAAACTATATTAATGTATGTAAAATGTTATGAATGACCTCAAGGTTATTAGGGTGTATCAATTATTACTATCTAAAGGGCACATAGCAAAAAAAAGTTTTTTTTTTTTAGAAAAAGTTATTGTTGCAATTACATTTTAATTTAGAAAAATGAAGCAGTAATATATTTTATCACTCTTGGGGGAAAGTATGATTTCAGAGTTATATACAAAAAAAATACCTGAAAGAAAATCCCAACTCATTGATTTGGGCTCTCCCTCCTGCTATGGTTTGAATGCTTGTCCCCTCCAAAATTCATGTTGAAATTTAATTGCCATTGTAACAGTCTTAAGAGGTGGAACCTTTAAGAGGTAATTAGGTCATGTTATATCTGCCTTTATGAATTGTTTAATGCTATTATTGTGGGAGTGAGTCCATTATCATGGAAGCAGGTTTGTTATAAAAGGACAAGTTTAGCCCCTTTCTCTATCTCCTTCTGCCATATGATGTCTTTTGTCATATGATGACACAACAAGAGGGCCCTTGCCAACTGCTGGCACCTCAGTAATGAATTTCCCAGCTTCCATAACTATTAGCCAATAAATTTCTGTTATAAATTACCCAATCTCAAGTATTCTGTAATAGCAGCACAAAACAGACTAAGATACCTCTTTCATTTAACATATGACATAGTACTTTTTTTTTGATGAAAAAGACTTCATCAGCTACCTTCCTTGAACAATACATGACAATGTTTTCTTTAGAAACTGAACATGTTCTGAATTTAATTATAATTGATATTCAGATAAGTACTGCATGTTAACTGATTGTGACACTGGAGCTCCATAATTATAAAATGATATTCAAGAAACATGGTGACTAGAAAATAATGTCAATATTCCTGCTCTTCTTATAATATTTTGTTACCAGTACATATAACAGCATTCATAAGTCTATCTGGCAGATGCTTAGAACCCCGATTTCTGTTTACTTTCTCTGCAGCCTCCTTCCAGCCACTTTTTCCTCTCCATTGCTAAAACTCACTAATTCTTGAGCAGGTTCTGGAATGATACACGGATGATTTCCTCTGTCGGAAATGTTCTTCCATTTTCACTTGGGTAACTTCTAGTAATTCCTTGAAACCCAGGTCAAAAAATTGTGCTTTTTTGGTGAACTTTGGTGGGTAAAATTAATTGCTTCGTTTGTTCTCTTTTGCAAAACTCAGGAAAGTTTTCTTCCTTAAGGGACATTAAGAAGGGCTCCTCCCATTAATACCCCCCAAAGCACCTCTATTTTACCTATGCAAATGAAGTTTTCAAGGTTTTTTCATTTTTTTTTTTCAGTAGAACAGAAGAGTGGTTGATTGAGCACACTGTCTTATGTACAGATAGAAGACAAACAGCATTCAAAAATAGTACACTAGAAAATGATTATGAAGATAGCACAATAGTGTGTGTGTGTGTTGGGACATGATATCATACCTATGCAATTCTCTTGGCCACATCACTCACAATAATACAGACTAGTTCACTCTTCCTTTGTGTCCTTGCTTTAATTGGTCCCACTAACTAACTAGGGGTCACAGATCTTTCCTCAGTGATCTTCCTGTGGCTATCTTCTGCTTCTTATTCAGGTTTCTCTTCAGATGTCACCTGAAAAGAAAGGATTTTATTGATAACACAGCTAAATCACACTCCTTATTCTCTTCACCCCAAGTGTTCTTCAATCCTTCTCTATCGCCTTGCACTTTTATTGTTTTCATCCCTTTTCTTTTCTCCTCAGCATGGGGAAGGTACTTTTAAATACAGAATAAAAGATACATTTCCAAGAGTGAAATTCATAGATGACAGAGGATACATATTAAGCCCTTTGATACACTTTGCCAACTTTCTATCCAGAGATACTTTATTGTTATTGCTATCATTATATAGCATGTATAATTTTAATGCAGATATATAATTACACCATTCATTATAGACATCACTTATTGTGTTCTTACAATATACCTATCACTGTGGTAAGTGCTATAATACATTAAATGTACCTTTACAGATATTAAGTCTAACAATTTGAACTTCTATGGCCAATATAAAAGAGTTCCAATGTTAACATACTCTCCATATCATTTAAAAATCTTTGATCACTGAAAATTATATTTTACTTTCTTTTTCTTTTTTCTTTGTTGTTTTTTTTAGCATATCACGGGGGTATAAATGTTTAAGTTACATATATTGCCTTTTCCCCTCCCAAGTCAGAGCTTCAAGCATGTCCCTCCCCCAGACAGTGTGCAACATACCCATTAGGTGTGAATATACCCACCCCCTCCTCACCCTCACCTTCCCAACACCCAATGAAAGTTACTACTATATGTGCACTTAAGTGTTGGTCAGTTAAGTCCGTTAATACCATTTGATGTGAGTACATATGGTGCCTGTTTTGCCATTCTTGGGATACTTCACTTAGTAGAATGGGCTGCAGCTCCATCCATGATAATACAAGAGGTGCTAGATCACCATTCTTTCTGAGTAGTACTCAATGGTATACATATACCATATTTTACTAACCAACTCAGGTATTGATGGGCAATTGGGTTGTTTCCACACCTTTACAATTGTGAATTGTGCTGCTATAAGCATTCGAGTGCAGTCTTTTTTATAGAATGTCTTTTGGTTCTTTAGGTAGATGAAGTCCCAAAACAATAAATGTCAGCTTGGATGCAGAGAGAGAGGAACACTCATACACTGCTGGTGGGACTGCAAACTAGTACAAGCTCTGTGGAAAGCAACATGGAGATACCTCGAAGAGCTACAAGTAGAACTACCATTTGACCCAGCAATCCATTACTGGGCATCTACCCCAAGGAACAAAAGACATTCTATATTTTGCTTTCTTAATTTGTAATTTTTAAATGGGAAATATGGTAGAGAATGCCTTTATGTTTTACTAATTACTTGTATTATTTTTTTGGTAAGCCCAGTGCATTAGTTTGTTAGGGCTGAAATAGCAAAGTTCCACAAACCACATGGCTTAAACAACAGAAATTTATTGTCTCATAGTTCTGGAGGCTAGACATTGAGGTCAGTGTGTTGGCAGTGTTTCTTTAAAGGAACTAGAGAAAGATCTATTCCGAGTCTCTCTCCTAGCTTCTGGTAGTTTCTCAGCTTGTAAGACATAACTCAGCTTGTGGCAAAGTAACTCCAGTCTGTACATGGCATTCTCCCTGTGTCTTGACATTGTCTTCCCTCTGTATGAGAGTCTCTGTGTATAATTGTTTTTATAAGGACACCAGTCATATTGGATTAGGGCCTATCTTACTGATCCCATCTTAAATTGATCATCTGCAAAGATGCTACTTCCAAATGAAATCACATTCTGAGGTACTACTGGGTGTAAGGACTTCAGTGCATGAATTTTGGAGGGAAATAGGTCAATCCATAACATCTAGTCCATGATCTTTGCTAATTTTTCTTTTGGTATGCTCATACATATATTTTTATGAGTTTTAAGAAAAGTAGAAAGGCAAGCCTGTATCACAGGGCTAACAGTTATATTTCAGGTTTGTGTTTATCTTTCAGTTTTGCTTATGCACTGATGATATACAACATTTCAAAATATCTATAGTCAAATGATTATTTCTTTAGCAATTACCATTACACATGTTTTTGCTTTATAAAAATTAGGTAAAGCACTCTTAACTAGGTTTCTTTTTTTTCCCTTTTTTTATTTCAGCATAATATGGGGGTACAAATGTTAAGGTTACATACATTGTTATTGCCTTCCCTTCCCCTCTCAAGTCAGAGCTTCAAGCGTGTCCAGTATAATCCCATCCCCTTACCCCCCACCTGCCCGAGACCCAATAAATGTTTTTTTGTTGTTGTTTGTTTGTTTTGCATTTTGGTTAGATTTTATAACTTTGCCTTTACCTAGAAAAGGTTAGAAGTATGCCCTGCCCTTCCACAATGTTCACCACATCCCTCAGATGTGGGTCTATCCCCCCACCCTGAAATTCTGGTGAACACCACCACCCTTTGAGCACCATATTGATAATCGGTCAGTACCATTGTGATGGTGATTACATGTAGAGCCCATTTTTCTGATCTTGTGTCACCTCACTTCGGATAATGGGCTTACACTCAATCCAGGATAGTATAAGCAGTTCTAGGCCTCTGTTATTTCTTAGAATTGAGTAATATTCCATTGTAAACATATACCAAAGTTTAATAATCCACTCATGAATTGACTGGCACTTGGATTGTTTCCATGTCCTCACAATAGTGAATTGTGCTGCTATAAACATTCGGGTGCAGATGTCTTTATTATAGAATGTCTTATGTTCTTTTGGGTAGATGCCTAATAATGCTATTGCTGGGTTGAATAGTGTTTCTATTTTTAGCTGTTCAAGGTATCTCCAAATTCTTTTCCACAAAGGTTGCACTAATTTGCAGTCCCACCAGCAGTGTATGAGTGTTCCTGTCTCTCCACATCCATGCCAACATTTATTGTTTTGAGACTTTTTGATAAAAGCCATTCTCACTGGAGTTAAGAGATATCTCATTGTGGTTTTGATTTGCATTTCTCTAATGATTAGAGATGTTGAGCATTTTTTTGTATGCTTGCTGGCCATTATTCTGTCTTCTTTGGAAAAGTTTCTGTTCATTTCCTTTGCCCATTTCTTGATGGGGTTGTTTGATTTTTTTTCTTGTTAAATATTTTGAGTTATAGATAGATTCTTGTTATCAGACCTTTATCAGAAGTGTAGAGAGCAAATATTCTCTCCCATTCTGTGGGTTGTCTATTCGCTCTAATGATAGTTACCTAGGTTTCTTAAATTTCAATTTTTCATTTAATTATTTAGTGCAAACCATACATTTTAGCCCTCCAGTGCAAACAATAATAATTTTTACCTCTCTAAAAATTATTGTTTACACTTCCAGAAGAATCCTTGAGTGGATTCTCATCTCTTATCCTGTGCAAATTTTATCGCAGAATATGGCTTATTGGCTTCTTCAATATCTATCCCCTGCCCATTTTCCCAACTATATCTTCTTTCCACTCATCTACACACTACATTTCCTTCTCATCAAGATATTGGAAATCTGGAAAATGCACCATGTCCTATCAGGCCTCAATATCTTTGCAAATTTACACATACACATTTCAGAACTAAATCCATCACATGTATTGCCTTTTGTCTATGAATTCTGAGTATTAAATAAAGTATTTACTCTATAAAAGACTGATGAAAATGAATGAAATAATTATTTAAAAATTACTTCTATGCAAAGAAGTGATAATTCCAAGCAAAGTTCTCATAGAATTTGGAATATGGGATGCAGAAACAGCTGAGCAGATCAATCAAAACTGGTGTGTCAATGACATCAGAGGTCCACAACCAAATCTGATAGTGCCACTCCCCAGTTATTCCTTCGTGGCAGACTAATGATTCTGAATACACATGAATAATGACACAGATATATTTTAAACTTTATATTTTGAAATAACTTTAGATTTGCAAAAGAGTTCCAAAGACAGTACAGAAAGTTCCTATACATCCTGTATCCACGTTCCCCTGATAATAACATCTTATACAACTATGATGCATTCATCAAAATTAAGAAACTAACATTGGCACAAAATATTAATCAAACTATAGAGTTTATTCAGGTTCCATCAGTTTTTCCACTTATGCCAATTTTTTATTCCAAGAAACTGATTCTTATGTATTCTGCATATCTCCTGTCTCTTTCATTCTTTGATAGTTTCTCAGCCATTCCTTGCCGGTAATGACCTTGGTACTTTTGAAAAGTACTTATCAGATATTTTATAGAATATCAATAATTGTGTATTTACCTGGTGTTTCTCATGCGTAGAGTGAGAATGTAGATTTGGGGGAAGAATACCATAAAGGTGACCTGACCTTCTCATTGCATCATATCAGGGGTACATCATACCAAAGTTATTTATTACTGGTCATTTAACCTTGGTCACTTGGTTTTGGTGGTATCTGCCAGGTTTCTCCATTGTAAAGTTATTGTTTTTCCCTTTCTGTGCTTAGTCAGAAGTGAGTTACTAAACTAGCCTTCACTCAGAAGAGGGGAAATTAAACCCCACTTCCTGGAAGAGGAGGTATCAAGAAAATGTAGACAAATGTTAAAACTACCACAGTTATTATTTTACAGGAGATATTTGGAATATTCCAAATATTATTCTCCTTTTTCATCCTCCAATGTTAGCATTCATCTGTGATTTTCAACTTCTCTCATTACTTCCACATTAATTATTTGGAATTCTGAAAGAAATATTTATTCCTTTTTGCTCGTTTTTTAATTTATTCAATCATTCATTTGTTATCAGTATGAACTCATGGGTATTTATGTTATCCTTGGGTTACAATTTATTACTATCATTATTTCATTGCTCAGATTTTTCCAGCTTTGGCTATTGAAAGCTCTTTCAGGTTGACTTCTCTGTCATTTTTTTAAAAAAATTATTTAAATAAAAACTGAATTTAAACTTTTTCACTTATTGATACTGCAAGATGCTTTATGCTTGTCTTATATTTTCTCTGCTCAATCCATAAAATTAGTTATTTCTTCAGGGCCTGCTCTTAGTCCCTTTCAATAGAGCAATACACACACACACATGTGCATATTACCCAAATATGCATACACATCTATAATTATTTCTGTATTTTATCTATTAGCATCTATATTAAAATAAACATACATCATATGAAATCTGCAGCTCTAATTCAGCACCACAAAGTTTATGCTAGCTTTCCATGCTCCTTACTTATTTTTAACTCTACCTCTGACAGTGAGACACTCGAATCCCATGATTTACAATTTGCTAATGTATTTGTTCAAACCCTGTGTACATGTCAAATTGCTTTAGAATTGCTGACTCAGGCCTGTGAGGATTTAATCTACCAAATAGCACACAGTGTTTATTATGGACAGTTATTTTTTGTCTGTGGCCTTATAGTACCCAGTCAAACTAGGTAGTTTGGATATAGTATTCAAAGTTGCTTATGTCAGCTCATTTTCCCCATCTCTTTCAGTGAGATTGTATCATATATTTGCAGCTAGAGTTTACATTACATCCTGGGATCCTCCAACATCCTAACTAATTTTCTTAAAATTTGTGTACATTAAAGTTCTCATTTTGTGGTGTATAGTCTATGAGTTTTGACAAATACATATAGTCATGCATCTACCACCAAGTTTCTCAAAGCATCAATCATCCTAAAAATTCACTTGTGCTGACCTTACACAACCAACCCTTCCTCTCACATCAAACCCTGACAACTAGTGAACTATTTTCCATTCCTACAATTTTATTTTTTTCAGGGGATCAAATAAATGCACTCCTACAATATGTGGGTTTTGGGGCCTGGCATCTTTCATTTAGCAATTCCACTAGGTCCAGTGAATCTATCTTCATTCATTTTATTACAAAGTAGTATTCCTTTGAATAGATGTCCCAAGTTTGTTTATCCATCCACCGGTTGAAGACATTTGGGTTGTTTCCATGTTTGGGTAATTATGAATAAAGCTACTGTAAGCATTCCCATATAGGTTTTAGTGGGAACATAAATTTTTAATTCACTAGATTAATAAGCATAAATTGGATTGCTAGCTTACATGGTAAATGTACGTTTATAAGAAACTGCCAAAATATTTTCCAAAGTGTCTGCACCATTTTGAATTTCACTAACAATGAACGAAATATATGCCAGATACATTTGCTAGAAATAAAAAAAAAAAAAAAACACTGGTGAAAGAAATCAAAGATAGTCCTCCAAAAATAGAAAATAGATACAGTGTTCATGGGTTGGAAGACTCATAATTGCTAAGATGACAATTCTCCATAATTTGATGCATAGATTGAACACAATCCCATTCAAAATCCAATCAAGCATTTTGTAGACATAGACAAGCTTATTCTAAAATTCATATGGAAATAAAAATAAATAGACTAGATAAAATAATTCTTAAAAAGCAGAACAAAGTTAGAAAACTCTTACAAGTTGAATTTAAGACTGATTATAAGGATAGATGGACAGACCAATGGAACACAATAGAGCATCCAGAAATTGACCCATGCAAAATATAATTAATTGATTTTTGACGAAGCTGCGAAATCAACTCAGAGAAGAAAGGATAGACTCTTCAACAAATTGTGCTAGGACATTGGGCATCCATAGACATAAAAGTGAGCCTTAACTCATATCTCATAACTTATACAAAAATTAACTCAAATGTATCAGCTGATCATAGATATACATGGAAATGTGAATAAATAATCTAGAAGAAAATACTGGAGAAATCTATATTATTTTATGTTTGGTGATGAATTTTTATATACAGCAGAAAAACATAACCATAAAATGAAAAAATAAGTTGTACTTTATCAAATTAAAATATTTTGTCATAAAATGGGTCTTAACGAAACCACAGCCCAAATACAGATAGAAAAGTTTTGCAAATAATGAATTCAGAATACATAAAGAATACTTGAAACTTCAAAGTAAGAAAAACAATTATGCAGCTAAAAACTTGGCAAAATATCTCAACAGATGCTTCATCAAAGAAGATACAAGGAGGGCAAATAAGTATTCAAAAAATATTCAACATGATTAGTTATAACAAAATGCAAATTAAAACCACAATGAGATACCGCTACACATCTATTAGAATGGTGATTTTTTTTTTTAATTAGACAATACCAAATCCTGGCAAGGATACTGAGCTACAGTAATCCTCATTACACAGATTTTTAAATCGTACATTATTTATTTCATAAGTTTGTTTTTTTTTCCAAATGATTTATTTTGTTTTATTACAAAGTTTGTAGCAAATAATTAAGGCACATATGAATAGACTAAGAGGAAGCATAGGGATCAGCTTTACTAAATATATAATTGAAGTCTCTAGTCTTGGATCAGATCAGGCAGAACAGCTGAGTGGTGTAGCCTACAGCATGTTGCCTGAGAGAAACCTATCCATTCCTATTTGGGTAAGTCACACTTATATCCATGTGAGGCTAGAAGTATACACAATTGATTGGATGAATGAACGTATTGATAATTGTTGACAAAAACAAGGCATCTTCATTAATAAAATAATCTTAATAACTCCTAAGATGTGTTTATATTTAGTATTTGTCAAGTACCCCAATACATGCTTTCAGGTTTACTCATGTATAAAAATAATTTACAAATATATTATTTGGATGAAATACCCCCAAATAGAATAATACCACTTTATTTTCTTTTTAAAAATTCTGATGTAATTAAGATATTAAAAAATAACTTTATCATACAATATGAATAAAATAATAGTGACAGTTACTAGCCAAAGGAAATTCTTATGATTTAGCTAAACATGAAATGCGACACAGGATAATTTCTTTGAATATTCATACCTAATGGATATTTGCCAAGATAAAGAAAACATGAGCTTTAGGGTATCTGCAAATTTTCCATCATACAGAAATTTGGACATACTTTCAATGAAAACAGAATAGAACACACTGAACTTTTCACACCACTGAAACATCTTGCTCAATTACAAATGTATTTTCACGGAAAAATCCAGTTAAAAGAAAAACAATTAGGAGTTGAGTATGAGGAAAAAGGGAAGCAATGCAAGACATACTATCCTAGAATATGTTAATTTAATGACCATAATTAAGTGTACTTTCTTTAATGTCTACCTGCTTTAAAGAAAAAGCAAAAGAAAATGTTTATTTTGGTCTTAATATTATTGTTAATATTTTCATTTAAAATATTACCAAATGAGGAACATGAAGAATAAAATTTTCATTAGCCAGCCTAAAGGAAAGGGGGAAAGAAAGGAAAGGATTTTATGGAGCTGACCTGGGGTATGCACACTAGGAATGTAGTGGGAAATATAGCTCAGTTAATGGAATGAAGAAAAATAAATGATGAGACTGAGTTTAAAAAAAAAAAAAACGAGAAGAAAAATCTAGCGACTGGCAATTTAACTCTCAGTGGCCTAAAGGCAACTTCTGGACTCTGATTGTGAAAGAAAACACCTCCACAAATAGAACTGTTTCGTAAGAAAAGTGTTCCTACAGAGAAGGCAGTTTGGGTTGTACAGTAATTAGATTTTAAGGGAGAAAAGAACAGAACACCGCTCTCGATGTTATTAGAGGCAATAATACTTAATGATACATTTCATTTCTAATTTTACTTAAATTATAAAATCACGAGCCCCACTGTTTCCTCGCACAGCCCCAGCCCCTCCTCGCTCACTCAATCAGCGCTTTGTGAAGCGTTCTCCTTAATTAACTGCATTGCCGCCTAGCCAGACACCTTGACTTTGGGAAAATGGATGCCCTGGGATTTGCTTTCCGGGGGACCTGACAGAGTCTTCACGCTGAACGGAAACATGACGTTGGTTCCGATGGAAACTTACAGTCGTGCTGAACAGAGGTTCCGCTGCCAGCAGAAGGAACCGCTCTAGAGGAGGGATGACTAATATGTCACCACTTCAGGAGTCCCTTTGTGGAAGCAGAGGGAGAACACCCAAATAAATCAGCTTTGTCACAGGCCCAACACCATTAGGAATGCCAGCCGGGATCTCAAGGATGCTTCTCGGAACACTGGACGGAACGTTTTTCCACCGCACTTTTCCGGGAGCCTCTGCCCGGCTACCCCGGCAGCCATTTTGGTGGCTCATCCCTTAACTGCGTCCCCTAAGAATCTTCCCTACGTGCTGTTTCCAGATAATCCCTGACTTTTTTTTTTTTTTTTTTTTAAGCAAACTAGGGACTAAATATGGAAATAATGGCATGTGTTGCAGCTCTTCTGTATCCTGTTTAGGCTGTTCTCTAGTTTTATAATCCTGCACACATCCTACAGTAATAAGCAGTCATTATTTCTTGAAGTAGGTCAAGAGAAAGCTATTTAAGTGATTGGCCCAGTCCTTCCAGTACAAGGGTATTATTACAAAAATGATTAGGTCCTACACGTAGTAAGAGAGTCTTACAAATTATATATTTAATAGTATTTATATATAATTTAGATATAGAATTTATGAATTAATTATATTTAATTTTAATGTCTAACAAATAAGTTTGCATCAAATAACTAAAAATAATTGCTTTGAAAAAAGACTATTTTAAATGTGCAATATTAACCTTTCTGTTCCCTTCAGAAATTTTATAGAATATGCCCTAGAACTTGGAAGAGTGTCTGGCTTGGCACATCATAGACATAACAAATATTTGTTGAATCCTTGGTAAGTTACATTTTTATGGGAGAAAATGGTTTTGGCTTATGAAATCTTTCGATATATAAATATTGTAACTCTTCTGTGTCTGAATATATATATATATGTGTGTGTGTGTGTGTAGATATATATAGTTAGATAGATCTATATCTCTGTATAGATACAGATAGATAGTTATATTAAAAAATGTAGGATTTCATTTCCATTTGCAAAACAAATAATTATAGAAATCTGCCACAACATGAGTTGTGTTTGTCCAACATTTATGTGCAAACTTTCAACAAAAATATACTTTCTTTTTGCAAATGCATTTTTTGCTTTTATTATTTTATTGAGATAATTATACATATTTAGGGATTATAGTGTTATGTTTCAATACATGTATACAATGCATAATGATGAAATCAGGGTAATCATCACATTCATACCCTTAAACATTTCTCTGTGTTGGAAGCATTCAAACTCTGCCCCTCTATTTGAAAATATATAAAACACTTATTTTTAATTATAGTCACCCTATAGTGCTATAGAACTCTAGAACTTACTCCTCCTATCTAGTTACACTTTTGTATTCCTTAACCCTGCAGTCTCAACCCCCGGGCCACCGACAGTGGTCTGTTAGGAACCAGGCTGCACAGCAGGAGGTGAGCACAGCAAGCAAAGCAGCTTCATCTGTATTTACAGCCACTCCCCACCACTCGCATCCCAACATATGCTCCACCTCCTGGCAGATCAGCGGTGGCATTAGATTCTCAAAGGAGCACAAACCCTACAGTGAACTGTGCATGTGAGAGATCTAGGTTGTGAGCTCCTCATGAGAATCTAATGCCTGATGATCTGAGGTGGAGCTGAGGTGGTGATGCTAGCGCTGGGGTGCAAATACAGGTAATCATTAGTAAAGAGGTTTGACTGCACAGAGACCATAATAAATCAACTGAAGACTCATAGCAAAACCCTATCAGTAAGTGTCAAGTGACAATTCAGCTGCACCTAGTGGCAGGCTTTATAGTGGCAAGTGTGTTGATGTACTTCAGTTGTACAGGTGCATCTGGTGGCAGGCTTGAAGTCAGAATCCAACACTTATTTTAGTCTGCCTGTAGCCCGCCCACCCAGTATTTTATTTACCACTTCCATCCGTACCTTCCCCCCGCCGCCCCGCACTGCATACGTGTCTCAGTCACAGTTTTTGTAAGCACACAAGCTAACCCTAGCAAAAATGAGTGAAAAACAAACATTGCTGGAGAGCTTCTTTGAAAATAGGGAAAGACACAATGGTGACACAGCAGAAGATTCTACCACTGCCAACAAAATTAAAACTGCATTTAAAAGAAAATACCAAGAGTCCTACTTAAATTAAATTATGGGTTCATTGCAACAGGTGATTCACATTCTCCAAGCCTGCTTTGTATAATATGTGGTGATGGACTATCCAATGAAGCCATGAAAGCTTCAAAACTGCTTTGCCACATGGAGACCAAACAGACTTTGGAAAATTCTTCTAATGTTTTGTTTGTTTTAAAACAAACAAACAAAACCCCCCACAAACTTGAAGAAAAGAAGCAATTACTGAAGGCTACCCCTTCATCACATGTGTCTGCACATCATTCTTAGTGGCTAACTGCATTGCTAAAGTTAAGAAGCCTTTACTATTGGTGAAGAGTTGATCCTGCCTGATGCTAAGGACATTTCAAAAGGTGGAACATCTTCCTCTTTCTGCTAGCACCATAACTAGATGAATTGATGAAATAGGAGAAGATACTGAAGCACAATTATTAGAGAGGATTATTATGTCCCTGTGGTACACAATCCAGATTGATAAGTCTACTGATGTTGACAAGGCAAAAATGCTTGGTTTTGTGTGATGTATTTTTCAGGAGGATGAGCCCAAGGATATATTTTGTGCACTTTTGTCGCCAAACAACACCACAGCTGCAGAACTATTCAAGTCTTTGAATGCTTACATATCAGGAACACTGAATGGGCCATTTTGTGTTGATATAAACATGGATGGAGCAGCTGCCATGACTGGACGGCTTTCTGGTTTCACTACTCAGGTCAGGGAAGTAGCTTCTGAATGTGAGTCTACATATGTACTGTGTCATCCATAGAGAAATGGCTACACAAAAAATGTCACCTGAACTAAACAACATCTGTAAGATGTGATTAAAATTATCAACCACATTAAAGTACATGCCCTTAACTCACATCTGTTCATACAGCTCTGTGAGGAGATGGAAGCAGAGCACACACGTCTTCTCTTAAATGCAGAAGTGGCATGTCTTTGTAAAGGTAGGTCACTGGCCAGAGTTTTTGAGTTGTGAGAGCCGCTCCAGAGATTTCTTTTAGAATAACAGTCACCATGACCTCACATTTTAGTGACACAGAATGGTTCGCAAAATTTGCTTACTTTTGTGATATATTCAACCTGTTCAACAAACTCAATCTGTCACTTCAAGGGAAAATGACAACTGTGTTCGAGTCAGCCTAAAGTGTCTACATTCAAAGCCAATTATGGAATTATGAGATGACAAGTGAACATTGGAATTTTTGACATATTTCAAACATTAGCGCCAGGGCCTTCTTTCTCCCAGCTGGTGCATGATCACCTATCTCAGCTTGCAAAAGAGTTTGAGCATTCCTTCCCAACCACAAGAAGGAATGGATGCATGACCTATTCGTGGATAAGCCAGGTGAATTGACTTTGTCCAAGCTAGAACAGGATCAACTGCTTGAGATCACAAATGACAGTGGCCTTAAAAGTGATGTTTGAGACAACTTCAAATCTCCATATGGTCTGGATTAAAGTCAAATCAGCATATCCTGAGATTTCCACAAAAACACTGAAAAGCCTGCTTCCATTTCCAATATCTTATCTTTGCGGAGCAGGGTTTTCTGCAATGACAGCAACCAAAATGAGATTATGGAGTAGACTGGACATAAGCAACACACTTTTGGTATCGCTGTCTCCCATTGCCCCCAGATGCGACCAGCTAGATGCAAGAAACAAGCTCAGGGCCCCCACTGATTCTGCATTATCGTGAGTTGTGTGATTATTATAATAGAAATAAAGTGCACAATAAATGTAATGCACTTGAATCATCCCCAAAAGCATCCCCTCCCTGGGGTCCATGGAAAAATTGCCTTCCATGAAACTGGTTCCTGATACCAAAAAGGTTGGGGACCACTGCCTTATCCAACCTTTGGCTATCCTCCTCCACTTTTCCATTCCCTCCCTCTAGTAACCATTATTCTACTCTCTACTTCTATAAAATTAACTTGTTTTCCTTCCACATATGAGTAAGAACATGTGGTATTTATCTTTCTGTGCAAGGCCAAATTCTTCTAATTTAATTTACTAAATTCATTCTAGTATTTATATTAAAATGAGTCAAAAATAATTGAAATAAGAAGAGATGTTGGGGAAGGAAATACACACTTTCCTTGAAATCCATAGATAACTGGTAGATATTCAGCTTCCAAGATCCTGAGATGGCTTTTCTGATTCCCTTGGATAGATATAGTTTCCTGCTATTGTGAACAAGGAGTAATACCTATTTAATTAAATAATTTGCCTAACTGAATTTTAACTATCCGTGGATGTGTATGCCTCTCCCATTAGCTGGGAACTTCTTAGTTCATTAAACAGATATTTATTTAGTGGCTTTCATGGTAGTGGGGACTGAAAAATGAAAGCCATCTGTCCCTGTGATCAGAGAAGTCAGATTCTCACTGCAAGACAATTATGCAGTCAGGTTGGCAAGATGGCAGACTAGAGATGCCGACCACTCATCCCTCACAGCCACCATCTACAGTCCTTACTACAGGAGAATCCCATAGTCCTCATAAGCCCTGAGCTCAGTTTGTAGAGTTGCCAGAAACTTATGCAACTGCATGGCCCCCAGTTAGGAGCAGAAGGCATGCTCTTCTGTGGACCCATTCCCTGTGAGCCAAGATGCTGCATCTTGAGACCAGAGAGACCTCTGCAATGTGTGCTGATCTGGAAGTCTGCGGCCACTATACTTCTCCAGCTCTGGGACTCAGTCTTCATTCCCCCAAGACGACACACGTGTGTGGCTGAATGATAGAACCCCAGCATGGAGCCCAGGCCCAGAATCAGCTGTAATGGTGGTCCTGCAAAGTAGGGAAACCAGCGTGCGCTGCTGCAATTTCAACCCAAGGAAAGGTCTGGCAGTTCTGCCCAGGATGCAACCGCCCTTGAGCTAGACAAACTGTCCTGTGTCTTCCTCCAAGTGGGAGAGACCCTAGAGTCTTCCAGGGGGTGATACATCACTCAGGCTGGTGAAGCAGCTACACACCCACACTCAAGTGTCCCGGAAGTCAAGAGAGACTCATGTATTGAAAAGGAGAAAGTGCACTCAATAAGGTATGTCCCTGCCTCCCTGTGATAATTAAAGGGATCACAGCCTTCACCCACTTTACAGTCCTCATCCTGACCCCATGATGGGGCTGGAACATCTCAGAGGAGACACGCTTTTCCAGTTGGTTTGCTACCTGCCTAATGCTTTCACCATTATTCAAAAGTCCTTTCTTCTGTGGTTATTATATTTCTAGCATCTTCCTCAGACCACAACTTGCTGCATTTGCCAAGGTTTTGCTGCTTGATGGGTTTAAGCCCCTTAGAGATGATTTACATTAGATGTGGGAAATGATAAAAAAGATTTTGGCTGAAACCAGAAAAAGCAAACAAATAAACATTTAGATTTCAACCTCAAATATGTTTTCAAGGCTTTCAAAATTTGTAATAAGTTTCCTGAAACTGGTAGTTCAATGTCATTCCCCCTCCCTGAGAATTTAATTTATGCATTTGTTGAAACCAATAAAAGAATTACCGGGTTCACATGACAATATTTTAGCATTATCATTTCATGCCTCTTCCATCCTTTTTCACAGAAAGAACTCTACGTAAAAGTATAGGGTGGCCGGGTATTTTAGAGGTGTTACTGAAGCACTGATTAGTTTCAATGAACCTGGGCTCATCTTCCTCAGGAACTCTTCAATATAATTCTGTGTAATTGCAATATATAAGAAACAAATACAGAACAGCTAATTATTATATCACCTTTCTCTTTACACTCTTAAATCCAAAAAGAATAAACACTTTTGTATATAAGTGTGTATGTTTGAATGTGATGGCTTCGCATATATCTGATAGAAAAGACATTCTTACTTTTCAAATAATTCAAGGATGAGTCTCTGCATCTTTGTTTTATTGATTCTATCCAGAGGTTATTTTTACCTTGTCTTACCCCAGTATGATTCTCATTTGTTGAGAAATAAACTACTTTTGATTAAAGCCAAATTAGAACAGTATCAGATGTTAGCATATATATGTGCAGTGTGCAGAGTATATAGAAACAAATTTTATGATTGGTATTCATGTGCTCATTAGTGAAGAAAATGGAATATAGCATTATAATTTCATTTTTAAAAGAATCACATGCATTTCCTGAAAGAAATAGGTGATTTAAAAAGCTAGCTAAGAGTTTTTTTAATTAAACAATTGTATCTTGTATATGCATTTTCTGCAATATTTCATAAATAATCAATTGAAGAGTATTTTTGATTTTTATGAGATTATTGCTAAATTATCTTGTCCAGAATAACTAGCTTTCATTACAAGAAGTTAAGATTTGAGCTTTGTCAGAACACTGGGCAGAATAGTACAGTTTATGAAAAATGCTACACAGTTAATAGTCAGCTACATTTTAGTATAGTGGTAAATTCCAAAATAGTATCTCCACATAGAAATATTAGCAATTAGTTTGTTCATAGCTTTATTTATCAACATTAATAATTGATAGAACAAACTTACACTGTGACAAAGAAATCCTACTTCCCTTTTCACTTCACAATTACCTTTTATATATTATAAATTAATATAACTCTTAGATGGTATGATTGTATAAAACAGTCAATGCATTGCATTTGTTATTTCTTTCTGGGAAATTAGTCTCTTAAATAAGGTATTTATAGAGAAATGTATGTTTTTAGAAAATAAACAAAGGGGGTAAAAACTATACAAGTAAGCAAAATAATAATCAACAAATTTCAGGATGTTGGTTGTTTCTGAGGGCAAGTTAGGAAAATGCAATTGGGAAGTGGTACACAGTATCTAGGAGCACGCTTCTACTTCTATCCAAATGTTTCATTTACCTAATAGACCACTTGCTCCAATTTTAAATGATTTTTGTTCTTTTTCTAGCCTTGGTGATTGACCACCATCTGCTCTCCAGGGTGGGCAATGGCAAATATTTGATGTGACTGTATACCTTTAACTATTATGCAGAAATAGGTTGTTTCAAATTTTGAAGAAAACAGAAACCAGCACTTACCTCAGTAATAAATTTTACCATCATGAGAAATAACTCTTGAAATCTGAATCTTCAGAGATTTTGTTACACTGATCAAGCTACTTGAAATGGAGTTGATCACCCCACTGTGATTATGATCTCTTTGGAGTTACACTAGCTTCCTTTTCTCTGAGTCCAGATCAACCAAATCAGATTGCACTTGCTGTCTAGGTACCTTTTTGTGACCATTGACAGCCACATTTCTCACACAGTTAAATGCACCAGGAGCCTGGGCTGCCAGAATTCATCACTGGTGAGCTATTTACTCAAAGTGAACCTCTCAACATACTTTGTCAATCTCAAACAATGACCTGGAGTAGAAAATGTGAGTTGAAATCCCAGCTGTGTCACTTACTAGTGAAGTTTCAGCAAATCATCATACTTGCCATTCTAAATCCTTTGTGGAATAAAATATGATGCTAATAACGAATGAAAGACAGAAATTTACTTCATTTTATGCATATGAACTTGTTCTTCCACAAAATCAGATTTAACATATAACTGTGCTGTGAAAATTAAGTGACATAATACATGTGAAAATGCTTGGTAAACACCAGAGCTCTCTATAAATAAGAGCTGTTACTATCTATAACTTTACCCTTTTTTTATTGCAGGAAATTATGAGAGTACAAACATTTTGGTTACATTTTATATCTTTGCCTCTCCCTAGCAAGGGCTCCTAACCAGAACGTCTGTGGTTCACTTTTAATGAATTACATTTTCTCTTATGAGTCCTTCATTATTAAATATCCTTTTTAGAGTTGATAAATTTCTCTTGGGAAAGGTGACACTTATTCTTAAATTGTAAATAATTTTAACCACAGAATGAACCAAGTTTCAGTGACATAAGTTATCAAGTGACACATTGTGAGTTAAATATGAGTTAAATACTTGTTTAATAAAACAAAAAATGGTATTCATAATATATCACCATAGAAGATTAAAGCACTTATAAGTATGGGATTATTTATTATGGAAAAATGAGCCTGGAAACCTTAGAGAAAAGTGAGATCTCTCTGTTTAGTGATTTTCTCATTCTGAATCTGATTATTTTTGCATATTTAGGCTTGACAATACAAACCATGATTGTTTAATATACATGTACATAGTATTTTTTGTTTCTTTTTAAAATCAGAAAACAAATGGATAAATGAAATTTCTCAAATGATGGAGAATCAAAATATTAATGGGACTTCAGGTAACATTCAGGACAATGGGAGTTACACGAGTGAAATAAGAATGACTTTTGAACCTGCAGAGCTCACCAACTTTGAAAGTACACAATATTAGTCCATTTGATAAAAACTTAAGACTTTTTTTTGTAGAAGAAGGTTTTTATCCAAACAAGAATGCCTCCGTGGCCAGATATGATGTCATTCTATGAGACTGAAATAAATTGAAATAGGTCATCTTTCTGGTATTTGATTGCCTATCACACACTTGCCTGTAGACAAAGGAGTACAAAATAATGATTGTATGTGTAAGAAAAGGCTCCCAATTAAATTGTTAGACAGTAAGGGCAATGAGCATACATATCTCATCTTTATCTGTTTTCCAATTGCCTGTACAGATTGCTATTTATCATGTTAGGTGCTCAATAAATACCCCTTATTAACTGACAACACCTTGTCTAACAAACAAGAATATGTCCTTTCCCATACCCCAAACCTGGCTTCATTTAGATACGGAAATACTTTTAAGTAATTTTAACTTCTTAAGAACTAATTTATAAAGCAGTTGGGAGTGTTTTTATTTCCAAAATCATTCTGATCTTAATAGAAAGAGTTTTTTTTCACTTGAGTAAATGTCTTATTTTTTAACAGTTTTATTGAGTTCTAACTGACATAAAATAACATACAAACACTAAAATTGTGAATTTTTATTCCTTTTGACAAATGCATAGATCATGAAATCCTTATATACACCCATGAAACAAATAAAGATAATGAACCAATCCCCAAAGTGTTCTTATAACTTTTTGTAATCAGTCCCTCTCTATTCGGTTTCACTGATCTCTTTATCTTTATGTTTTATTACTATAAATTTATGAGACTCATTGAGATTCTTGGATCTATGGGTTTATGGTTTTCATCAAATTTGGAAAATGTTCAGCCACTATTTTTCCAAATGCTTTGTCCATCCACTTCTACTACCCATCACAGACTCAAGACCGTGCATCATAGGACACTTGAAGTCACACACACCTTGCCGATGCTTTGTTTATTTTTCTCATTTTAATTATCCTCTTTTCTCTGTGTGTTTGCATTTTGATAGTTTCTATTGGGATGTCCACGATTTTACTAATCTCTTTTCTGTAATATCTATTCTGCTTTTAATTCCAACCAGCATATTTTTCATCTGAGACATGGTAGATTTTGTTTCTATAAGTTTGATTTGCATCTTTTTATTACTTCTGTGTCTCAATTTTCTGAAAGTATTCAATGCTATAATAATAACCAATATGTTTTTGTCAGATGATTCTAATATATGTGTCAATTCTGGGTCTGTTTTAATGTACTTTTCTTCTTGTTTCTCCTCATTGTGTTTATTTTCCTCTTACACTTTGCATGCCAGATGTCTTAGTCTATTTAGTCTGCTATAAAAAAATACTATAAACTAGGTAGTTTATAAACAATGGAAATTTATTTCTCACAGTTCTGGGGCTGAATGTCCAAGATCAAGGAAACCAGCAGATTCAGTGTCTGGTAAGGGATCACTTTCTGGTTTATAGTCCATGCTTTCTCACTGTATGCTTTACATGGTGAAGGAGCTAGCTAGCCATTTACTTGGTGCCTCTTTTACAAGGGTACTAATCATGAGAAATGCCTCATAACTTAATCACCCCCAAGAGGTCCCATCTCCTAATAAAGTCCCATTGGGAGTTTAGGATTGCAACATTTAAATATGGGGAAAACATTCAATCTATTGCACAAGTTATTTGTGATTGGGCAGCAAACATTTTAAATTTTATTTTTTTAGATACTGGATATTTTTGCATTCTATGAATATACTTTAAAAAAAAAAAGATCTTTTTCCAGGGATAGAATTTATTTACTTGCAAAGAGTTTGCCTTTATTTTTTTTTAGAAGAGCCAAAATAGCATTTAGTCTAGGGTTAATTATTCTGAAAATGCTACTGAATTCCCCATGAATTGTAAAGTCTACTTGATGGAAACAGGTACTACTGTGGGCTCTGTGTGCCTACTGAGCTCTGTCATTTCTAATCCTTTCAAGTGGTTCTTGCCTCCTGAGCCACACTGAAAACTCTCTCAAGACAGAAAATTGAGGCAATCAATATATGAGGCTCCCCTCATATATTTCTTAGCTGTCTGAGATCACTGTACCTCGTTAACTGATTGTAATTGGATTGCAAACCTTTGTTTAATGTATTTTGGTGTTTGGTTATTTCAGGTAGGAGAGTACATCCGGTCCCTCTTATTCCTTCTGGGCCAGAAACAGAATCTGAATGTGTTGGTAAACCAAACTCGCAATGAAGAAAAATGTAAAAACAGTAAACAAGAATAAATAATAATGCAGAGAACCGTATTGTCTTAAAATCATCAACATAGGTGGAACATAAAGTGATATCTGAACAATGTCTGCAGAATTTCCTGAACTTATGATACTTCTCAAAATCACTTGAGACCTACTGGGCTACTAATGAAAGCATATGTCCACTCCCACCAGCTGTTGCCCTTAAGCTGCTAGCTGACCCCTGCTAGGTATTTGGCAAATATATATAGCTGTGCCCTTGTTACTAATGTAGCAACTATGTTCATACCTGAGTTAACTCAAAATTGGGAAGAATTAAACTTGCCAGAGAATGAAGAAAATGTAATAGGGCAGTCAATAAACTTAACATCAAGATTAGTATAGCGCTTTTTTTTTTTTTTTGAGAAGCTAAAAATGATACTAAAGGTGCTTAAGATAAAGCCTGAGTTATATTGCCAAATGTTGCCATAAAGAAGTAAAGTCAACATTGAGATTGGTAGGTCTAAATTTTAGGCACCAAAAACATGAAAGAAAAGAAAAAACACTCCATATATTGGCAGAGTACGACTCAACATAAAAGTCAGCATGCATACAGAAAAATGCTAATTTGGGTTTTCCAAAATATCTATTCTAAATTTACTTTTTAAAATAGTTGTAACCTGTTTTACTGGAAATTGAAAATAATTTTTTTTTTGGTTTTTTAAATTTTATTTCAGGAGATTATGGGGGTACAAGCATTTTGGTTACAAGCAATGCCTTTGCCTCGCCCACGCCAGGGCTAGAGGCATGCCCTTCCCCCATACAGTGTGCACCGAATCCATTAGTTGTGTGTTTACCCACGCTCACCCCCCCCACCTGACCGACACCCAGTGAATATTACCACCATGTGAGCACCTTAGTGATGACTAGTTACTATCAATTTGATGGACAGTACATGCGGTGCTTGTTTTTCCATTCGTGTGATACCTCGCTTTGAAGGATGGGCTAAAGCTCTATCCAGGATGATATAAGAGGTGCTAGATCACCATTGGTTTTTTTTGTAATTGAGCATTATGACTATTTGGCCAAGGAGGAGATACAAAGGGAAATCAAAATATTCTTCAAACTAAATTTTAAAGGGGACAGAAGTTATCAAAATCTGTAGGATACAGCAAAAGCATACCTGAGAGGAAAACTAATAGCATTAAATGCTCATATCCAAAAAACAGAAAGCTCAAAAATCAACAAGCTAATAAGCCATCTCAAGGAACTGGAAAAGGAAGAGCAAATCAATTCTAAACCTAGCAGAAGAAAAGAAATAACTAAGATCAGAGCAGAGCTAAATGAAATTGAGAACAAAAGAACTATACAGAAGATCAATAAAACCCAAAGCTGTTTTGGTAACTTTTTGCATTTTTTTTATTGGATCTTTCAGTGTCTGTTTAAAGGTTTTATGCATCTCATTGGAAATTTACTTTATTTTCTAGTTAGATAATATAGATCTCATTTTTTGAAGTGTTCACATTGCAAACTTTTAAGTATGTTTTTAATATTTTGAGAATTCAAAGAAAATCTCAAAATTACAAAAGCAAGACTATTTTTCCATGTATATAGAGCAGAAAGTAGTGACAAGTCTATTTCTACCAGCAGATTACATGCCAGACAACACCTGTAAAGAAAGCACACAAGAAACATTAAGTATCTGGAAATAGGAAAATTACTTCCCCTGATGGGCAGTTGAAATGCAACAGGGAAGACAACAAGAATAATGGTATCTCTGTATTTATTTTGACAAACCTATGACAGCACCACTCTGTTCCTTGATAGACAAACATAATCTTTGAAATATGTTTGGAGATTTCTTGCACTTTAGCTTATTTCTTTCAAGACTGCCTTTGATCACAAACCAAACCCAGCAGAGGGGAAAATGATATCTATTGTTCTCTGTATGTGATAACTAACCTAGCTATTTTATATTTCATTACTGGATTCTGATTTGTGTTTAAATGAACACTAACCCCAAAGCTTTATATAACAATCATTATAGAGCTTACTCATTCTGTCTTTATCCCTGAAATTCATTCATTAGGGCTACAATAATTATTATTGTTTTATTAAAAGAGTAACAATGCGAATGTTCCTACCTTACTAAATTTCAATTCACTTTTATAACAAAATATCCCTAGTACAATCATATTATATCCATAAGTCCTAATATTACAATGTTAAATAGGTCAAAACTTCTGTGCTCTTATAATTCTTCCATATATTTTTGGTTATGTTGGCAAATAGCAGAGTGCATTGTTTCCAGCACTTGTTTGCAGCATAAAATGAATTCTGAATGCACATCTAATGAAATCCATATATTAGAATTCTTGCTATTTCTATAGAGCCAAAGTACCAAATTTACTCTAAATTTTTTATTCAACGGAAAGAATATTGCAAAATATAGTTTCATGGATATGATAGCAGTATTAATTTAGAATGGGGAAGTAATTGCATTTTCTGTCTCAATATTAATATTTGTGATTTGTGTTCATAGATAACCAAGAGAAATTGGAATATACTACCACCATATCTGTAGAAACCTGCTGTGTCTGAAAATATTCTTCCTTTGATAGGATCCAAACTGAAGACTATACAAAGCAATATATGTACCTTTGCAGCTATCAAATAAATTCACAAGTTGTAAGTTTCCACATTTAAAAAGATTGCTATAAATAAGAACCATGACCACCCTCTGGGGAAAAAACCACCCGAGGCCTTCACTCTCTTTATGACAATATAGTTTGTAACAAATCCAAGTTTATGCTCTAAGAGGAAATGTGAATTTATCCTTAGCAGCTGTCTAGATTTGATAAGAGGGATTTTTGACTAAATTTCTATGAAACATAATGTAATCAAAACTTGAGAAGTTAATGGTTCACACCTAATGTTTAAAAGCTTCTTTGCCATTTGCTAAGAAACCCAGCAATACATGTGCTCATCTTAGCATATTTGGCTTGGTGGATATTTGGAAAGCACCCTATCACTGACTAGAGATGTGAGCAGGAAAATATAATTTAAACACTTCATTTTTGTATTTCTCACACTTAAATGAGGAATTGTCAAACAGGTCATGGACCTCATATCAACATGGCCATATGTCTGTTTAGACCACAGATGATACTGGTTGCATACGGCTTCTTAGCTCATTGCGACAGCTCCAAGATGCTCTGACATTCAAGGCCCACTGGATGGGAACTCATGGTGAAGATTTTTCTAGAGAAAATTCTAAGATGAAAATTCAATTAACCTCATCTCTTGCTTTAAAATGTCATTTACTATAGAACAGAGGCATCTCCATGAATTTATAAAACCTGTAGTCTTTCTCTACTTGGCTACTAACCTAGGTATTTGTTTGAGTAAAAACCATATCAAATCATTTGACAAATTATCCATATATGTGATTATAATTGCCTGATACATCACCTTCAATCCTTCAAACTATTTATATTTTCTAAAAGTAGTTATTGGTCCATATTTTTTCCCTATGTGGAAATGAAGGCTATCGCTAACATAAATATTGTTACTTGGAACCGAAGCCCTTATCTCCGTTTTTCTCTTTCCGTCATGGTGATTGTTTTTACCTATTAAATCAAATTCTTATCATGCATCTTCAGAACAATATGAAAGAATGGATATTATTAGAGATGCTGGACATTATTAGATAAGTTGGCTTTATTATGACTCCAGCCATGACCAATCCTATGCAAATATATCTCTACACAGAGTAAAGATACTTTAAAATGAACCTTAATTCTGCCTTTCAAGCCAGCTATAAGCAAGGATTTGCACTATTATTTAGTTTTTTATGTGCAGGTACAATTTTGTCCATTTTTCTTGTCATGGGTTTTTAAGATGCCAGAACTATAATCTCTCCACAGCTTTCAGCACCATGCACCACTGAGGAATTAAACAGCTATTTCTGTTGCTCATGAGCCTAGTAACAATGATTTTATTTAAAAATAGTTCAGGCTACATAATTAACTGCAGAACTGGAAAGTGAAAATCTTCTGAAAATTGACACTGAAGGAAAGGATGAAGCACAAATTGTGTAAGGGTTGACTTTGTCTACAGTTCTTGCAGCAATTGTCTGACCCATGAAAGATCATTAAGGTCTTTTCCTGATGGAACACCTTTATGACAGCCCATTAATCCTTCATCTCTATCTATGTACTGTGTTCCTCTTTGCCAAATCATTTCTGAATCAAGAAGAAAACAACATATGAAGTTATTCTGACAGGTTTCCAGAGGAAATCGCACACGTGTTTCTGTGCATACACACACACAAACACACAGAGCACCATTTATGGAGGCAGAGTTTCTCTGCTAGTTTTGTAGCTCTGAAGGAGGATTAGATCCACTTATCAATTCAGGGTCCATCATCTCTCACCAGTCATTGAAGTTTGGGACTGAAGACCGCATGGGCTACTTGTCATGTGGACCAAGAAAGAAATAAGAAATGATATAAAGCAATTTCCCTTGACAGCAGAGACACAGATGGAGACGACATTTGGACCATATTGTCTGCTTTAGGGTCATCCCTGAAGCCATTAGCTATCATAATGATGAAACCGAAGTTATTTATTTCTCCACAATTTTCTGATGTGGCAGAAACAGCGTAACACTGGAAGCCCGAGTTTTCTTCCAAGAGGTTACATTGTCCTTGAGGGGAAACATCACATACTACAGAATATTTTTAGCCTGCAGAAGCAAAAATGACAAATTAAAGATTAGAGGCATTATATAAAATACACAAATATTAAGATTATTATCATGTAAAATTAAACTTTTCATGTGACTATTGAAACACTTATAAAGTATAGAAGCTTTTCTTGGAGTTCCTGACTCCAAGTACTTTAATTCAATCATTTAATAGTATTATTTGACATTTTCTATTTATTTATTCAATTATTCTGTTGGTCAGACAGTGAACAAATATTTATGAAAAATCTAACATGTACCAGGACTGGTGATATGTCAGAAAACCAAACAGACTAAAAAGAAGGAAAAAAATAAAACTGCACTGATAGAACTTGAGTCCTAGTAGAAGAGACAGACAGTGAAATGCAAGTATAACAAGTCAATTTTATAATATTTAGAAGATGAAAAGTACTAGGGAACAGACAGAGCAGGCTGAATGGGAACAAGAGTATCAGCCATGGCAGAAGAGAAGAGGAGAGGTTGGAGGCTGGAATCCCAGTTCCAAGAGGTGGTCAGGAGAAGCCTTCCTGAAAATGTGATATCGGAGCAAAGTCCCCAAGTCAGGAGTTAACCCTATGAATATTTGGGGAAAGAGCATTCTGGGAGGAAGAACAATCCACAGCAAAGGCAGTGAGGTGAGAGTGTGCTCGGTAAATTCTAGAAACAGCCAGAAGGCAAGTGTGGCTGGAACCAAGTGAGTGAGGGAGAGAATATAGAAGATGAGAGCACGGAAATGCCAGCAGGAAGTTAAAAAGGTTTTTTTTTAAGGCCATAATAATAACAACTGTGGCTTTTAGTCTGAAGAAAATGAGGAAAGGAAGGAGTTTGAGCAGAAGAGTAACATGATCTGACTTCCTTTTTAACCAACTGCAGAAAGAGCAAGAGTGGAAGTTCGAAAATTCTTTAGGAGGGTTATTGATAACCCAGGACGAAGAAAACAGGCACTGTATAAAATAACAAACACGCCCTATGTACTAAGGGGATTCTTAGGAGGGAACAGAGGCATGTGAAAATTTCTTCTTAATATAGCCTGCTACATGTAATAACTAGCAAGTATACTTAAACTGGATATTGGCACCAGGAGGGAATGATCAGTTGTGACTGGGTAAAGAGGGATGTGTTTCACAAAAAAAGGAATCAAATTCTCTCTCTTTAGAAAATACATGCATTATACAAACTGAATTCAACTTCTGGCAAATAATACATCAACTTTCTGAAATATTAAATCAAAGTAAACCATTACACTCACTGAAGGGGTGAGCATCAGAAACTTATATGGTATTACAGATTACATAATTTGGAAAAATTGTTAAAGTTAGTGTGTGTGTGTGTGTGTGTGTGCGTGTGTATGTTTAATAGTTTATTTGGTTCCAAAATTCAGCTACCTACATTCAAGAAATATTGTTTTGATTACAAAACATTAACTGTACTATAAGGACAGAATGACATATTTTCCTTTTATTTTTATGGTTTTTTTTTTCCTTTACTTGCCATTTAAGTCACTCCCCTCTCCTTATCTGAGGTCTTTTTTCCTCTTGAGCACCATCAAAATCCATACCAATGCTTCAGATTTGCAAATATTTACAAAAGATTAAGCAGGATGTAGAAGATGTTAACCAACCCACTTTTCTACAGGAGGGAAACAGATTGTAAAGAATATAAATTTCCTGAATTATTGCTTATTGTAAGTCACCACTGAAAAGGCTTCATAATTCAATGGTCTCTTATTGAAAATGTACTCATTCAACCGCAAGAGATGCTAATGTGCTGAACTGTGAAAGTCAAGAGCTATTTTGTGGTTTCCAAAATGCAAAACTGAAAGAATTAAATTAAGTCCAATTGTGTTTTATTTTCAATGAATAGAATCCATATGCAAAGTGTCTACTTCTACTGAAGTAGATAAGTCTACATTATAAATTATGTAACATCCATAAAGTATATTTAGTATATGCTGTAAAATACTATAGAACTAATAGGCTGGATGATACTTTGTGATTCTGATTTCCAAGTGTTCACAGAAAAATCCATTATAATACTGGTTCTAAAAAAGACCTACATTTAAAAGTTTAAAAATACAACTTACAGCAACTATTCATCTTAGACTTACATATATAAATTCCCAGAATCACAAAATCTCCCTATTTAAATATTATATAACATTTTTATTTTTATATAAATATAAGTGATTAATTATATATTTATATAGACAATTATATATAAATTATTATCAATATAGTATTCATGTATATTATGATATTTTCATCAATGAGTCTTTATATCAAACATTCAGGTTTCTGTGAAAATATTTTCATCCTTTATCATTTGCCTTGAATATAATTTGTGATTTGTTAATAGCAGAAAGTGAAAATTTTGTATTTTTCTTTGGAAAAATAATGAAGTGAAGGTAAGACATTAAAATTCTGCATTCAAATTAATCATTTTCAGTGGTGAAGTAGTATAGCTTGTCATTAGCCCTCTTGAAATGCTCAATCACATGGTGCACTAACATTTAACCATCCTCAGTTAATGAAGTTCAGAGCAGCTACAGTAGTCTTATAATTTACATGTTAAGTCCAAATAGGATTCAGGAAAACATAAATCCTTTTCATGGAAATAAGAAGCAGCTTTGTTTCTGAAAGTCCTTATCGAATGCATCTGGCCTCAAGTAAATATTTAGTAAATTAATTCTGCTTGGGAAACTGTCCATTCACAGACTATTTTTGAAGGGTGTGATATCCAATGTCCTTGTGCAATAGTGGATATGATCCAAGCATCATCATATATGCCATTCAGCACAACTGGACAGAGTAAGCATCTTTCTAAATCACATCTTGATTGAAGAAGGACTTGTCTGTCCAACTAGAAAATAATTTAAACATCTTTGCAATTTCCATATCTGTGTCCTCTTGAATGAGAATATACACTTGCTCCAATCTATCATTTAAAGGCTACTGTTGAAAGGTCTGTTGAAAAAAATAGATCTACTTGACAGGCCTAAAATCTACATTGATTAAGGCTGCCTACGACTTCAGTGTTACCATTGCAATGGCAATTGCTATGAAAAATAAAAAAAAATGATATCTGAAAAGTAGAACCAACATTATCCTATTAAGAAAAATGCTGCATAAGATATTTGATATAAAACAAGTAAGATCTTGATAAAGCTTTATTGCATTACTAGAATGTATCTGTTTTAGTTCTGAAAATTCTCAAAAGAAAAAAAATTCTCTTTGGTTAAGTGTTGGTTTTATTGTGATTTTCTTATTTGTGTAAACAACCTGAAAACTCCCAGAACTCCACATATGTATATCAGAATTTTTGAGACCTTGCTGGAGAAAATGTTATTGTTTAATGGATACAGAATTTCTGTTTAGGATGATAAAAAAGTTTTGGAAATTCACAGTGGTGATGATTGCATAACACTGTGTGTATACTTAATGCTACTAAACTGTATACAAAAATGGTTAAAATGGCACAAAAAAAGAAAAGATCTGAAATAAGCAAGAAAAGTAAGGTAGATAGCTAGATAGATATGGATGTTTAAAAAGCATTAATTTTTCAAAAAACAACTTTTTAACCTACTCTAGTAATGCCTGCTTACAATTAAGAAACAAAAATACACATAAGAAAGTGGTTTCTTTCTCTACTTTGACATCCATTTACTAAGCACAGAGTATCATTTGTAACATGTATCATTTGTAACATGAGTATCATATATGTAATATGTAACATGAGTATCATTTGTAACATGCATTTGTAATGCATGTTAGCTAACCTGATATGTATTTAGATGTGCGACATCTGTATTAGTCCTGAAAACAGAAACATAGAAGAAAGTAGATTGGGAGAGAGACAGGGAGAGAGGAATAAAGGGAAAAATATCTCTGTGCTTCCTGTTCTTTCACTGATAGTGGGAACATTCTGCTTGCATATCTGCTGAAACTAATAAAATAATTCTGCTTTGTAGACAAAGTTTGAAGCATTTCTTAGATATTGAGAGTACAGTTAGGTGTTTTTTAAAGCTAAGTACATCAATTAGTACAAGAGGGCATTAGCACTTCAGTAATCTCTCTGATTACTATGAAATATTTTCCATATCTCTCTCTCTATATATATATATATGGAAATTATTTGACAATAATTAAGAAGGCTTATAGGAAGTAAAGATATAAAAACCCAGGAGATATTAAGTGGCTCAAAAAGAAAGGAAAGAAGGAAGAAAGGGAGGGAGGGAAGGAGAAAAAAAAAAGAAAAAACAAACAAAAACCAAAAGAAATGCCAGGCTTAATTGCTTTCTTGAGAAAAAATGCAGTTCTTAATAGCTATATCAAAGATAACTTAGAAAGCAAAAGTGCCAACACAATGTAGAAAAATTGAAGAGTTTTCTCCTTCATCCTAGAACTGCTCTGCAAGAGAAGACGACAGCAAAAAGAGTAACAGTCAGAGAGGTCAATAATCCAACTTTTATTGAAAATTTCTCTATTGAGCAAATAAAAACATTGCTCTTGTTGGAAGGAATCATATCTTTTAGTTGGGTACCTAAAAATAAAGATATTAAACAATTGTAGAACTGAATAATACATTTGATAAAAGACGAGTTTTAAAAATGCTAGATACGAAAAGCCTTAGTAAACCAATGCATTCTTATTTTACCTCTTTGTCTAACTCCTCCTCTTCATTTTCTTGTTACTTTCCTTTTCATTTGCCTTCATTTTCATTTCCTTTACCTGCCATAGTTTTTCTTGAAAGAACTTAATTTCCTCTGTGATAGCATGGTTTAAATGCATATAGGAGTGGTCTAAATATAGTACAAATATATATATATGGAAATCTTAATATGTTTTTTATAAATAAATATACACATAGTTTTCAGAAATCAAAGAGTACCAATAGATTGATTGAAAAAAAATAATCACTCCTTACTCTCAATGCTCTGCCTTTCAGTTTTGCTCCCCTAAGTCAATCGCTTTAACTTCTTTAGGTTGTTTTTTCTAGTATATCTTCATGACTTTAAATAAAAATCACAAATTAATTTTTACTTTACAAATTTAGGCAGCATCTATTGATTTGCACTATGGTTGCAGAAATGTAGCTGCCTTATTTGAGAGGCTCTTTTCCCCATCCTTATATATTTGTATCTCAATGTTTGGTTAACTCAATATTTAATTTATATTATGACATTTTGGTATTAATTAACTCTGGGTTAAGTGATATACTAAATTATGGGATAATCAGCTAATAAAGTGATAGAGGGTTTTTAGTTTATGTTGGCATTTTTCAGAGACTTTGGGTTAACCAATAGCATGCACACACACACACACACACGTACAAACACACACAGAGTTTTCTTAATGCCAAACCAGGTTATAATAGGGTTCTTGCTCTTCATATTCTTGTTCTGATTGAAACCTGCTTCTTGCTGAGAGATGAGGCCCAGCAATTCATTGGCATTCCCTAACTACCACACTCTCCTAGCTCATTGCTTTAGTCCCTCTCTCTCTTCATATCTTTAAGACCAACTTCTCCGCTTCCCACTCCAGCTAGTACAATGATTTCAATTTCACTGAGAAAATAGAGTAGTCAGAGACTATTCCACATATTTCTGCTACTACATCTGCCAGTCTCCCTTTTGTATATACATTTGTTCTTTCCCTCCTGGAAGAACTGCCTTTACTGCCAGGTAAAACCAACCCCTCCACTGACACATGATATCTTATCCCTGTCAACAACTCTAGACTGTCACTCATATTAATTTTTTACTCTATCATATTATCTCCATTCAACATCTCTAATCTTTAATATATATATACATATATGCATGTGTTTACACATATATGTATGCATATGTAACATACATTTTAGACGTATATGCATGCATAGTATACATATATAATGTTAATATATTAATGTTATTCATGTACATGTATACATAGATACTAAAAACTAATGTGATGTTACCCATATTGAAATAAATACATTCTTTAATTTTAAAAATTCTTGGCTACATAACTCCTATGGGTTACTGCCCTATTTTTCTTCCTCTTTTCAGCAAACTCCTTCAGAGTTGCCTGAATATGTTCTCAGGATTTCTTTACTTTCTAATCTCGCTTAAACTCAATTTCATCAGACTTTTTGATACCATCTCCTCATGCTTTCTACTTAGCTCTATCAAGCTCAAATGATAATATCACAAATGTTAAAAAGAGAGGAGAGGTTATGTTTTGGCAGTGCTAAGTTGCACGACTTAAAAAAGAACTTCTGCTCTTAAAACTTTTTCTTTACCTTTTGCCCTCTTGAAGGATCAAGTCCACCTTTGTTCAGCCTCTTTCAAATCCCACTTCACTTCAACAACTTCACTTCCACATTCAGACCCTGAGTGCCAAAGGCAATGGCCTTTATTTATTTATTTTTTGCATTCATGCTACCTGAGCTCTCTGTTATATGATGCTTATAGCTCCTTCCTTTTTCTTGGATTCCAGAAAACCACATTATCTTTTTCTCCTCATTCTTTCTAACATCTATTTCGCATTCTCTTTCACTGGCTTATTTCTAATTTCAGTCCCCTAAATAGGAATCTGATCTTCCACACCCCAAATTTGCATCCTCTGCCCCTCACTCTTCAGTGTTCAATAGATAATTTCATTAATTTTCATTCCTCACCTGTCTTTTCCTTTCCCTGACTCCCAATATTCACCAAATCTGACCTTGTTGCTGAGCTTCTGAATTAAACTTTTATTTTTGTTTGGAGTACTTCAAAATATATTTTTTTTTGATTTTTTTAAATCAACCAACCCATTGTTTTAGCTTCCAATCAAAATATATTTTTATTATTTCACATCTTAATGCATAAACTCATAAACTCTCTCTTACACATACATACCTTCTTCTACTCTCTGCCTGGAATCAAGTACTCACCATCCATTCAACTCATAGTCTATAACCCACCATCCAAATCATACCTCAATTGTTATTTTAAATTTCTCTAGAATCACTTCTCTCCTCTTCATTATAACTACTTTTCCTTTGTTTAGCTGCCTCCTCATTTCTCACAATAATTATTGCAATAACTTTCTAACTGGTTTTACCCACTGAAACAATACCTCCTCATAACAACCAGAACTGTCTTTTTAGGCTAATGCTGAAGTCCAGCATCCACTGTTTTATATATTCCTGGCCCCCTGTTGATTCTAAAATAAAGTCTAAACTCCTTAACTTGAAAAACAAGGTCTTCCCACTCTTTCCCTGGCTCCTTTCCCTCATCCCAGCTCTGATTCTGACCATACCTCCCTTGTTTCCCATCTTCACACCAGCCCAAACTTTGGTCTTTCCCCACCTGTACCCAGGCCCTTTGCACCTCTCTGACTTTGCTATACCTTTCCTACTTATCTCAGTGCTCTTTTAAATTATGCGTCTCCCAAACCTCTTGTAAGATCCACGTGATGATTAACTCTTACATAAAATGTAAAAAAATCTTTATTCTGTTTTGGAAAAAAAGTTGGAATAAAGAACCACTTCACCATAGATGCTCCTGAAGCAGTTTCATTCTCTTCATTTGCATATCTTTATGGTCTTTGTAATCTTTATGATTACATATCTTTATATCTCCTCCTTTCATTCTCCCTCATTTACATATCTATATGATAGAATTTATTAAATTGCTTAACTATTATTTATGAGCATATCCTAAATACAAGATTTTCAGATTCAGCAACCACATCCTAATCACTCTTTGACAGAGAGAAAGAATAAACATGAGTCCTAATTAACTCTTAGTCCTAAAAACTAGGTTTGTACCTTATTTATACTATTTACCAGTCATGTGATCCAGAGCTACTAGTCCTTTTCTCTCTGCCAAATGAAGATAATAATTATACCTTCTTTACTTGTTATTTTGAGAATTCTTTGGGATAATATACATAAGGTAGCACAAATCCCAGTGCCTAGATCATGGTATACAGCTGCAAATATCAGTTCCCTTCTTTCTCTGTGTCCTCTTTTCATCCCTAACAGCAAACACAGTGTTGACACATAAGGTGTTCAATACCATAAATGCATATGAGTGAAAATATCTGTTTGTTGTATTCAGTGTATCCAAATCGCTCAAGAATAAGCAGCTTAAAACAATGACAACTTCTATTTTGTTCATCAATCTGTGATCTGGGCTCAGTGAAGAGTGCATGTCCTGTCCATGCTCCACCTAGCATCAGCTGTGGTGGCTCGAAGGTTCAGAGGCTGAAATCCATGGAAGAGCTCCTCACACACCTGCCTGGCTTTGGGCAGTGGCTGTCAGGTTGGACCTCTGCTGGCGCTGTGGCCAGAACTCTCACACACAGTCATTACATGTGGCTGCTTGACTTCCCCACAGCCTGCCAAAGGGGTTCCAAGAGCAAGTGGACCAAGGAAGAGCCACAGGAAGATGTGTTGCCTTTTATGAGTTAGCCTGGAAGTCAGGCAGCATCTCTTGTGTGCTTTCTATTGGTCAGTTGTGAGCAACTAAGGCTGGGATAAATTCAAGTAGAGGGAAATTAGATTTCATTTTTTGATGGATATCCTGTCAAAAAATTTGCACGCATATTTTAAAATCGCTATACTTCCATCTGTTAGTGTTACCATCTATGCTAGGATGGTGCGTTGAATGTAGAGATGAGCCCCTTTGAGAACATCAGAACTCAGCACATGAATTAGGGACCCAGAAAGGTACAGGGGAACCTTCACTTGGTAAAGGCAAAAGGGAAAACAAAACAACCTAGACCAGAATTCCGAAAACCTATGTACTAATTTCGGATGTGCTCAGCTACAAACTAGCTGGGTCTTAAGAACAAACAAGTCACTTAACTTTTGAGCCTCAGTTTTCCCATCTCTGAAATGGAGATAATGGTTATTACACAGGCAATCTTACAAAGTGTTGAGAATCAGAAGTAACTAATGTAAAGACATTAGGAATGCTGTAACCTAGATGAAAGGTTCTGTTGTTGGAGTGGAGTTTAAAAGAGCAAAACCATCCCCAGTTGACACAGCAATAGTAATGACATAGTTATCTTCGTCAGGTTTGCTTTTGCCTCCTGGCAGTAAAAACTCTTTGCTCTTTCATTTTTACCAGTACCAGAAATGAATTTTAATAAAGGCCACCATTTTTATCTAGGTACAAGGAAAAATATTAAACTCTTGAAGCGGGGTGTTTTGCAAGTATCCATTGCTTTATTTCATATCCTACCAGAGTGATACACCCTATATTCAGTCGTGTATTTCAAGAATGTAATAGCAAGTGACATTTCACAATCTAAGTTTGTTCTGTTTTAAAAAATGGATTCTAGGCTTATAGCAAATGTCAAAGAAGAGCAGAGAAAATATCAGATATTTAAACTACCAAAAACCCCAATATCCATTATATAAAACGGAAGGGATAACTAATGTGTGCACTCTGAACTATGTGTTACATATTTTTATCTTGCTGTTTAATAATATGCAGGATTTATTTAGCTCCTTTTCTTAAATCCATTTAAATCATCCCATGATTTCCCCATTAAAGTGTATTATACCCCTTTAGTCATCTTCATCTGTAATTCTTCATCATTCAATCTACAACACACTTGATATTTCTTTTTACACTCCTTTGTCTATCCACGTGTCTCCGTATGATATGATTTTAATAATTGGGAGCTATTCAAAATATTTATGGACTTACAAAGGAAAACATTCTACATATTTGGCTGCGTTGAAGAGTAAAATGCCTCTTCAACACAAAACATGGTAAACAAAGTTCAAAGAGAAACCACAGACTATGATATATTTCAAACACCTAATAGCCAAAGAATTTGAATCCATAATATATGAAATATTACTAAAACTAAATAATAAAAGAAAAAACAACTAAATCAAATAATGGGTATAGAATTCACAAAAGGGTCTTGGATTCCATCAAATGCTTTTTTTGCATCTATTGAGATGATTATATGGTCTTTTGTTGTTGTTGTTGTTGTTGTTATTCCTGTTTATGTGGTGAATCACATTTATTGATTTGCATATGTTAAACTATCCTTGCATCCTTGGAATGAAACCCACTTGATCATGGTGGATTATCTTTATGATGTGCTTTTGAATTTGGTTTGATAATATTTTAATGAGGATTTTTGCATCTATATTCATAAGTGATATTGGTTTATAGTTTTCTTTTGTTGTTGTTGTGTCGTTCCCTGGCTTTGGTATCAAGGTGATATTGGATTCAGAGAATAAGATAGGGAGGATTCCCTCCTTCTCGTTATTGTGGAATACTTTCTGTAGGATAGATATGGGTTCTTCTTTGTAGGTCTGGTAAAATTCAGCTGTGAATGCATCTGGTCTGGGGCTTTTTTTTATTGATGGATTTTGTTACTGCTTCAATCTATTATAGTGTTGCATGTATAATGAATTTTAAGCATTTCCTGTAGAGCAGGTCTAGTAGTGACAAATTCCCTTAGTGGTTACTTGTGTGGATAAGTCTTTATCTCTCTGTTATTTATTAAACTTAGTTTTGCAGGATGCAAATTTCTTAGTTTGCAGTTGTTCTGTTTAAGAAGATTGATGATGGAGACTCCATCCCTTCTGGTTTGTAAGTCCTCTGCCAAGAAGTCTGCCCTTAGCTTGATGAGTTTTCCTTTGTAGTTGAATAGTTAGTTTCGTCTGGCAGTTTGCAGAATTTTCTCCCCCATTTTAACTTTGGCCAGGTTGATGACTACGTGTCTTGTGGATGTCCTATTTGCTATGAATCTTCCCAGTGTTTGGTGACCATCTTGTATTTGGATATCTCGATCTTTAGTGATACCAGAGAAATTTTCCTCAACAATTCCCCTTGGATACATTTTCTGTGCTTTTTGCTTTTTCTTCTTCTCCCTCTAGGATACCTATACTTCATATATTGGCTCTTTTCATATAGTCCCATATTTCTCTGGGTGATTGTTCATTCTTCTTTTTTCTTTTTTCTTCATCTCTGACTGACAGGGTTAGTTCAAAAGTCTTGTCTTAGAGCTCTGAGATTTTTTTCTCAAGTGGGTGGAGCCCATTGTTAAAGCTTTCTGCTGCATTTTGTAATTTCTTAAATGCCTATTTCATTGCTTTATGTTTTGTTATAGCCTTCCTTATGTTGTCTTTCTCTTTAGCTAATGTTTCATTTTTTTTAATTCATGTCCTGAAACATTTTTTGGCTTGTGTTAAATCATAAGTATAAAATACAAATAAGAAATTTACCAAAAAAAAAAAAAAATGAAATTGCCAATAAACACAGAGAAATATGCCCAGTGGTTCTAAAAGCAATGCCTTATGTTTTAAATCAATGAAGAAATACCATTTCATATTCATTAAAGGGTCCATGTTCTGCTATAAACATTTGAGTGCAGATGTATTTTTTATAGAATGTCTTTTATTTTTCCATTGGGTAGATGCCCAGTAATGGGATTGCTGGATCAAATGGTAGTTCTACTTGTAGCTCTTTGAGGTATCTCTCTATATATTACTTTCCACAGAGATTCTACTAGTTTGCAGTCCCACCAGCAGTGTATGAGTGTTCCTATCTCTCCACATCCATGCCAACATTTATTGTTTTGAGACTTTTTGATAAAACCCATTCTCACTGGAGTTAAGTGATATCTCATTGTGGTTTTGATTTGCATTTCCCTGATAATTAGAGATGCTGAGCATTTTATCATATGCTTTTGAGGCCATTGGTCTGTCCTCTTTTGAAAAGTTTCTGCTTGAATGTTTACAGCAGCACCATTCATAATTGTGAAGATGTGGAAACAACCCAAGTGCCCATCAATACTTGAGTGGATTAATGAAATGTGATATATGTATACCATGGAGTTCTACTCAGCCACAAAAAATGATTATGATCTAGTATCTCTTGTATTATCCCAGTTACAGCTTAGGCCCATTCAACTAAGTGAAGTATCATAAGAATGAAAAAACCAAGCACCACATGTACTTACCAGGAAATTGGTATTAATTTATCAATACTTATGTGCACATACTGTAGTAATATTCACTGGGTGTTGGGAAGGTGAGAGGGGGGAAGAGGGGACAGATATAATCACACCTGATGGGAGTGGTGCCCACCATCTGGAGGATATACATGTTTGAAGCTCTGACTTGGGTGGGTCAAAGACAATATGTGTAACCTAAACATTTGTAGCCCTGTAATATGCTGAAACAACAACAACAAAAAAAAGGTCCATGTCCTAAACTCTGACAAAACTTGACAAAACCAAGTTTTTCCAGAGCTGCAGAAATCGGAAGTCCTTATACACTGCTTCCTGTGAGCATGCAACATTACATAATGACAAATAAGAATGAAAATATGTAACAGAAAATAAATTAATACTTTAAGAAATAACTCTTACTAGTAACTACATTTGTTATGATCATTTTCTCAATCATATACGATAACATTGAGTGCATTCTATATAACATAATCCACGTTAGATGCCACCTAAATTTAAGATAACAGGGACTTAATAGTGATAAGATGTATATAGAGGAATCTATAAAATGCGAAGCACAAAATAGGCACTCAGTAAAAGGTATATATAATAATATTTCCTGAAGTTTTGAGCTAACAATTACACATATTCATTGCCATTGTACACAAGGCAGTTTGTGATCACTTATAAAAATAATACAGTATTTAACTGTATAAATTTTGGAGTTAGTCTAGGTCCTACTTCCACCCTTCTCCTATAGGATAAATTCTTTTCAGAAATGGGGTTCTTGTAGCTTGGAACATAATTTCCAATGACAACTTCAAATATAAATTCACAATGTGTTATATCTCAAACCACTTTTATAGGAATGAAGTGACATGCTCTGGAAAATTATGTTAGCTAACTCTGAAAACATCCTAAGTGAACCAGATGTTATTAATGCCACATATACTAAATAGAGAGCTGTGAAATGAGAGAGTAGAATAAGGTAATAATTCTCAATTGATTTGTTATTTTATATAATGGTATAATATGTGTGTATCTAAATTAATAAAAATATACCTACTTCACCAAAAATAGGAAAAACATAATGTAAAAAAAAAATGTTTTGGAATGTATTATCTTCCCACTGGAAAAGTAAAGGTTAATCTTAAATGTTGACATATAATTAGACGCATAGTGTGTATCTCACCTGCTCTCAAATTCTTCAGTGGCTCTTGACTGCTAACGGGACAGAGTTCAAGCCTCTTGTGAAAACACATAAGGCTTTTAGAATCTGGCTTTTACCTAATTCTCCTAGTTTTTTTTATTTTTTATATTTTACTTTCTCTTAAAGTTCAGTAATACATAATTATTTGAGATTTTCTTAAAAGGTTGAACTCTTTCTCTCCTGTTCTTTCCTCTGTCTTATCTTCTGGCCCAAGGCACTTCAAAGCTTCAATTTCTGTCATGCCTTCTGTTGGAAAAATTCCCTGAACAAAACCACTTGCCACTTCCTTCTTTTCTTGAAAACCATCTTTTTCTTATCTTATACATACTATTGTGTTATAATTTTCTCTAAAAGTCTAACATGGTGAATAAGAGTACAAGCTTCAGCGTTAGAAAGGCAGAAAGTGACGTTCAAGCTCTGTCACTTACAAGCTGTGTGAACTTTGCCAATTGACTCAACCTCTTTGTAAAATGGGGAAAATAATACTTACTATGTGGTGTCATGAGGTTATAAAAAGATTGGAGACAACTCATGACACAATAGAGAGATCAATAAATAAATGGTAGATGTTATCATTATTACTACTGGTTTTATTAATATCATCATTTTTTCCTCCCTATAATATGTAAAATTTTTAGCACAAACTGAATTTTTCATTTTTGCATTCCCTAAAGTTAATGCTTGGATTTGAATACAGTACATGCTTAATGCTTGGATTAATGAATGAGTGGGCCTCCAGAAATGAGCAAAGTACTCAAATTATGGGTTGTCCCATACAGAGTAGTGGAGAATGATCAGCTCTCTTTATTCCAAAAGTCATACATCCATAGCACAAAGTATTTACTCTTTTAGGGGTTAGGGCAAAATCTCATTATGTCATTTTACTGTGTGTTATTGCTGAGCAAAATCTCACATTACTTATACATGAGAAGTTGTTTGCATGTGCAGAACACTAAATTTCACCTGCCAAATTCAGCATATCTTTTAAAGATAATCTGAAATAAAGTGAGCTGTTAACATACACCTGTATACGTCAGAAGTCATCAGGCCAGTGGCTGTCTATCTTATCTGTTCTGACACCAAGATACAGACTCTGAAAAATCTGGGATGAAGGGAGTAAGTGTCAGAGGCCACTATCCACAGGACAGGTTCAGGAAGGGGTGCATTTGCAGAACAAGGAATTACTCAGTGATTCAGGAACAAATGGATCCAATAGGAGCGGAGAAGGACTGATGACAATAAGAAAGATGAGAGAGCCTCCAAGTCCAAATGCCTGTTTCCCGGCATTTTATTTAAAAGGCTTTCGCTATGATATTCATGATGTAGACACTGACTTATTTGAATGGGTTAAAAGTACTCTGAGTCATCTCCCTCTTAGGTGGCCAAATTATTGAACGGTCTAGTTTAATTCTGGTAAACATTTTCCCAGTGAGGATTGCTAATATCCCATTGGACAAACTACAGAAGCCACTGAAGGCCAGATAGATATTCTACTGTAAATAAATTGACATTGCTGTTTATCACCAGTCCCTTGAGAGTTTAGTCAGCATTGAATCCACAGAGCCTATAAGCCCTGGTAGAGCTCAGAAAAATTGAATTTCAGGTTCCATAAGACTGAGTAGTCTCTGAAGTAGAAACACATATGATAAAAACTACCGTCTCCTTTTGTAGCCAATTTCCCTTTCTCTCCTAGCTTAAGGAAATCACACACACATCATTCTCATTATCCTCATTAGCCTGCCTTAATTAAGCATATACTACTAACACCAATATGTGTACTGTACACATGACTTCCAATGCCAAGCTTCTGTAGCAAATATGTTGTCGTCACAGTGAGCAGATACAGCTGTGTTGAAGGCCAGGTGCTCAAGGACAAACATTACAATAGAAATTATCTTAAGAGAATTAAGGTGTGGTATAGAAGAAAAGACCACAGTATTCATCATTCAATTAGTATCCTCTGATATCAAATGTGCTTCACCCTCCCAGATTCCCACAGTAAAAGGGAAAAGCTTTTGTTTGTTTCTATCTTCAGTCAATTTGTCTTAAATTCTTCCCAGAAAATAAGACAATGAAGACTTGGGTTTTTTTCTCTGCATCCAATCACTTTTACAGCCCAGGCTGTGAGCTTTCTCCCTGATCTTATTCTCAATTCTCAATAATATTCATTATTACCCACAGGTAGATGCACCACCACAAATACTATTATAAAGATGCAGCAGCACAATTTCTCAAAACATTTCTGAAGTGCATCCACCTATATATTTCATTTAGAAATCTAATTTTTATTTTTTATTTTTTCCTAAAAGGAGTAACTTCACAATGAGGTCCTGTTTTCCATATAAGCAGATTCTGGATAAAGTCGCTGTCAGATAGCATCCAAATCAGAAATCTTAATAAGGGATTTCTGTGAACGTATATATTACATCTATCACTAGAGCATACTTCTTGCTGTCGGGAATCTGACTAACCATCTCCAAATTTTCCTCCCCTTTATGAGGACAGTATGAATAGCCAGTGGGCTCCATATCAAGGGTGTGAAACTGATCCGCTTATCAATGTGATCCCACTGTCCTGTCTACTCTCTTGGAGGGATGTCCTGGAAATACCCAGTTGCCTGCAATGCAGCTTCATGTCAAATTAGCATATGGCATGGCATATGGAATGACAACGAGATGACTGGTTCTCAGACCTGAGAAGCTACCAAAAAAAGATTTTCAGAAGAGACACATCTCTCATTGAAAAGGCAGCTGCCCAACACACGATTGTCTCCCGGTAGACTGGTGCTGGCAAACACAACTGTCTTGACTGAAAAGAACACTGCCAAGAAACTGACCTTAGGGGGAATGGAAGAGAGCAGAGCATGATATTTACATTTCTTTGAAGTCTCTTTCAAGTTTTGAAAACCATTCCTAAAAATACACTCCACTGTGACTAGAATTATATTTTCTGTTCTCTTAGAATGGTTTTAAGGCAGTGAATGCAGTGAAAACCTGGTACATCACTACATTTTCTAATCTTTTGCACAGCCTGCCTAAAACAAAGCCATCTAACAGATTAGCAGCATTAAATACATGCATTTAGGTTTTCTTTGTTATATCTTTCTCAATTTAGTAGTTAGGACATTTTTGAAAACCTTGCCAAACCCAATGTGTATTTTGCTATCCCACACTTTATGGAGAGAGAACTCTAATCCTTTCTGATTCTTTCTTTAGTTTGTAACTATTGCTAATTATTTCAGCATGACACCCTTTGCCACACAACTGTCGGTGAAAAATACTTTGAAGATATTGTCTAATCCTTTATGTAAGTGACAAGCTGTTTCCCAGCTTTTTATTTCAATCAATTTGTAAGATCTCATCAATGGGAAATCTCATTCTACCTCAAAGAAATTAATTTTAATGTATTAAATATGATCCACTGTAAAGAAGACCTTAGGGAACAAAACCTCATATGTAGTCATAATGTAGTGAGATTATCAAAGAATATTCCAGAAGTTCTCATCTCCATAACCCCGTGATATAATTCTTATAGTGGAAGCCCATGGTCTTCCTCATAAACTTTTCACTAAAACTCTAGTTCACATAAACTTGTTTTAGAGGGTTTCTGTCCTCTGCCACCAAATGGTGACTCATTTCCACAACATCTGATCAGCATTTATAACTCTAATTGCCTTCATCCAAAACCCTAGGTTTTCAAGCACTACAATCCTCATTATTCCATCTCACTAAAGCTGACCTTCACTAACATGATATTCTATAATTCAATCGTCACACCTTAGTGACTAAAGCTTAGTCATTGTCAATTACTCACTGCCTAGTTTAATACACGAACACGGTAGAAGCTCAATTTATGTGTATCGAATGATATTGAACCTTAGTATCAGACCCTTTGCAATTGTCCCAGTGTATGTTCAACGTTGTCTTCTCTTTGTTTCCCAACTAGTTAGGACTCTAAAAAAGGCTTTTAAACAATATATTGAACACCCTGAAAACAAATGTCATTTTAAGTCTCTATGTTCTCATAATCAATCACTAACCAAGGCCATCCCTGTCTATTTTCTCTATTGTTACTCTAAAGCTGTGAAACAGTGGCCAGGGACATAACAAAAATCTGAGTTCACATAACATGTTTGGATTCAGGGACACTTGGATTTGAATTCCAACTTTCCTATTTGTTAACCATTTGGTCTCCCTCAAGTTATGTAAGCTATATGAGCCTCAATTTCCTCTTCTGTAAAATCAGAGTATTATCTTCAGTTTTGGAGTCTTTGTCTTTTTTGGAGTTTTGGGTCTTATTACATGGGTATTTAACTTACTCAAAGTGAAATACCTTTGCCTGAGAAAGAGAGAATAATGCAAATGGAAGGAATGATCCCATCAGCTGTTCTATCCAATAAGCCTCTGCCCCGGAGTAAGCACGAGATGAGGAATGTGAATCTGCTAATTTCTTAGTCAAAGATAAATATTTTTCATGCAGCATAATTCCAAAACTCAAGCTGCCAATTTCAAACAGAACGAGCAATCTGTTTCAGTGCTGAAGGAAAAATTGGCTACATTAGACTTAATGAAAAGTACTCAATCTTTGTCCTTCCTTAAAAGTTCTCTAAGAATATATTTGAGTATATAAAATACTCAGCATACTGACAGACTTTAGAACCTAACACTTGTGAATGGTACAATTTTGTTTTATTTTACAACAGTGTTTGTAATCACCATCGCCTCCCACACATTAAAGGTATTCAATCTCATTAGGTGATTATTATTCATTGTTTTAAAACCACAATAAAATAACCACAACTGCTAAGTCTTTCAGCTTCTTGATGGGTTATCATGTGCCTTACAATGGTTCTTCCAAACTTTACACTTTTCTCAAGTCTCCTATTCATTTCTTCCTGTTCATTTGGAGTAGATACTTAAATCCATTGTCACTTTTTAAATCAAGGTTATCCAGCGTGAATATAACCTTTTTTTACATCTTCTATGTGAAAGGATCCCTTTATCTTTAAACCCTCTCTCTTAACTAGTCTCTGAGGAACAATAAACCTTGTCCACTTAAGGCACAGATATATGTCTAGATCTCACCCACTCATCCATCCTCAAAGGTTTGTTTTACTCAATTTCATAATTTCTGATTCACTCTACATTGTCTTTCTGTCATGGGAATCCATCATCAGGCCTTCTAAGTACTAACAACAAATTTTATTCAATCTTGCTTAGAATGGAAAGATGACAACTGACAACTGATCCATTCTGACAACTTGGGATAAATCCAGATAGGGAATTTGGTCACAAAAAGAAGTGTTGGGTACACTCTTGTCCTCTTACCATGTGATGGCCTCTGGCATGTTATGATGCAGTAAGAAGACCCTCAGCATGTCTGGACATTCAACCTTGGACTTCTCAGCCTCCAGACTGTAAGAAATAAATTTCCTTTCTTTATAAATTAAAAAAAAAAAAAGAAAGAAAGCAATGCCCTGGGCAATCTTCCTGCAAATGCATTAACTAGAACTCTTGATGGTATTTATTAAAATGCCTTTAGAGGTATATATGCATTCTATCTAGATTTGAATTATTATACTTTGGTCTGATGAAATCCGTCTGTATCAGCTCTATAATTATCAGATTATAAAATTATTAGAGTATAAAATGGAGATTTTTGCGATCAAAATAATACTCTTTGTGTGAATGATGTCATGCATGCATAGCACAGATATCCCATATGTTAGGTCTGGGATGGAATTGAGCACACAGGGAACACAGACCTGGAGAGCTGGCCTTAAGGGTTTTCAGATTTCTTCACTCTTTCCCTGGGGCATGTGATTATCCATATTTTAAAAATTCGGGGTCAAAAAATAAAAACCTATGAATTAAAGAGTTGTTCAAAAATAATAAAGAAAAATGTGAAACACAGACCATGTGTGTGTTCTGCAAAGCCTAAAATATTTATTATCTAGCCATTTATAAAAAAAAAAAAATTGCCAGCCTCTGCTTTAAATTATTAGTCAAGTTTGGTCTGTGGATAACAGCTCTGAATTCAGTGAGTCTGACTTGATAATTGACCCTTTGTGCTATCACACCTGCTATCCTAATTAAACTATTCAAAAGCAACAACCAAGAGTCAGCACCATGAGCTGAATATACTCATAAAAACAATAATTATTTCTTTCTCCCATAAATAGATCCACTCGTACAAAGTCATTTGATTTTCAACAACAAAGCCAAAGCACACAATAGGAAAATAAAAATCTTTTGAAAAATTGAGCTGGAATAAATAGTGTGCTAGTTAATTTTATGTGCCAACTTGACTGAGCCATGAGGTGCCCATACATTTGGCCCAACATTATTCCAGGTACGTCTGTGAGTACCTGGAGTTTCTGGATGAGATTAACATTTAAATCATAGACTGAGTAACACAGTTGGCTTCCTTATTGTGGATGGGTCTGACCCAATAAATTGAAGACCTGAATTAGAAGAACTCTCCCTGCCTGACTGCTGAGCCAGGACATTGGCCTTTTCCTACCTTCAAACTAGAACTTACACCATTGGCTATTCTGGTTCTCAGGCCTGCAGAGTTTTACTGGAATTTATGCCATTAGCTCTCCTGGTTCTTAGGTATTTGGACTCAAACTTGAAAACAACACCAGCTTTCCTGGGTCTCCGGCCTGCTGACTACAGATCTTGGAACTTCTCTGCCCCCATAATTGTATGAGCCAATTCCTTATAATATGTATGTATGTATCTACAGTTTCCTAGTGCATATAAAATTTATATTTACACATACTGTAGTTTATTAAGTATGCAACAGTATTATGTCCAAAAGAACAGTTTATATACTTTAATTTTAAAATGCTTTATTACAAAAAATGCTAATGATTCTATGAGGCTTCAGAGAGTTGTAATCTTTTTGCTGGTGGAGGATCTGCCTCTTGTTGATGGTTGCTGACTGAGCAAGGTGGTGTTTGCTGAAGGTTGGGGGGAGGGGACTGTGGCAATTTCTTAAAATAAGACAACAATGAAGTTTGCCACATCAATTGAGTCTTATTCTCAAAAATATTTCTCTGTGGCATGCAATGCTGTTTAATAGCATTTTACCCACAGAACTTCTTCCAAATTTAGACTCAATCCTCTCAAACTCTGCTGCTGTTTTATCAAGTAAATTGACATAATATTCTAAATCCTTTGTTGTCATTTTGAGAATGTTCATAGCATCTTCACCAGGAACAGATTCTATCTCAAGAAACAACCTTTTTTGCTCATCCATAAGAAGCAACACTGCATCCATTTAAGTCTGGTCATAAGATTGCATCAATTCAGCCACGTCTTCAGGCTTCAATTCTAATTCTAGTTCTCTTGCAATTTCCATCACATCTGCAGTTTCTTCCTCCACTGAAGTCTTGAACCCATCAAAGTCATCCATGAAGATGGTATCAACTTCTTCCAAATTCCTGTTACTCCTGGTATTTTGACATCCTCCAGTGAATTATGAGTGCAATGAATGGTGGCTCCTTTCCAGAAGATTTTCAGTTTACTTTGCCAAGATCTATGAGAGCAATCACTATCTATGGCAGCAATAGCCTCACTAAATGTATTTCTTAAATAAGAAGACATAGAAGTCAGAACTACTCCTTGATCCACGGGCTGTAGAATAGATGTTGTAGCAGGCATGAAAACAACATTAATCTCCTTGCACATTTCCAGAGTTTTTGGGTGACTAGGTGCGTTGTAATATTTTGAAAGTAATCTTGCTTGCTGAGCACTAGGTCTCAACAATAGGATTAAAATATTCAATAAACCATGCTGGAAACAGATGTGCTGGTATTTAGGCTTTGTTGTTCCATTTGTAGAGCATAGGCAGAGTTGATTTAGCATAATTCCTATGGCCCCTGGGATTTTCAGAATGGCAAATGAGAACTGGCTTTAGCTTAATGTCACTAGTTGCATTAGTCCTTAATGAGTCATCCTGTCCTCTGAAGCTCTGAAGCCAGGCATTGACTTCTCCTGTCTGGCTATAAAAACCCTACATGGCATATTCTTCCAACAGAAGGATATTGCATCTACATTGAAAGTCTTTTGTTTAGTGTAGCCAACTTCATCAAGTCTCTTAGCTACCAACATTGTATAAGCATTAAAAAAAAATCTGGTATATTCTTTCCAAACTAAATATATACTTATGACCCAGCAACCATGACCTTACAGTATTACCTAAGAGAAAGGAAAATACATATCACAAGAAAGCTTGTATAACTGTTTATAACAGCTTTATTCATAATAGTCCAAAACTAGAAATGATCTATTTGCTGTTCATACAATAACTGGTGAATAACCTATAATATATTCATATAATGGAATAACAACACACATTAAAAGAAGACACATTACTGACAAATCCAACCACATGGATAAATCTTAAAAATAGTTTATTCAATGAAAGAAGCTTTACACAAAAGAATATACTTTGTATTCTTCTACTTATGTGAAGTTCTAGATCAAGTGAGTCTAATTCATGGTAGAAAAGTATTAGAACAATGGTTGCTAGAGGCCAAAATTTATGGTTGATTTGAAAGGAGCATGAGGGAATTTTCTGGGATTATAAAAATGTTCTATATCTTGATTGAGTTTTAGTTTACATTGCCAAAATTCACTGAACTGCACACTCAAGATTTGTACATTTCATTATATGTAAATTTTACATAAAAGTTCAATAAGTTTTGAACTCTAATTAGCATTTCACATGGCAAAGTGTTAGGGTAAAGTTCATAGCTCTCCGTAATTTACAGATGGTTGGACGGATGAATAAAGGAATGGTATCACATATGCATTTGATAAAACAAATATAATAAAATGTTAGTGGTAGAAACTAAGTGGTGAGTATACAGGGTTTATTGGCTTGATGTTTGTGTCCCCAAAAAACTCATATGCTGTTTGTAAACAGGGTCTACAAGGCAGTAATTGACATTAAGTGAAGTCAGAAGGATTGAGCCCTGATTCAATAGGATTAATATCCTTATAAGAAGAAACCCCAGAGAGTTTTTTTCTCTCTCTCTCCCTCTCTTTCTCTCTCTTACCTTCTCTCCGTCTCTCATGCAAAGAGTTCAGGTGAGTACACAGAGAGATGATGACCATCTATAAGGCAGGAAGACAGTACTCATCAGAAATGAATGCTGTTGCAACCTAGATCTTGGACTTGCCAGCCTCCAGAACACTGAGAAAATTAAATGTTGTTTAAGCCACTCTGTCTGTGTTATTTTCTTATGGCAGCCAGAGCAGACTAACAGGGGTTAATTGTAAAATTCTTTCAACTCTATTATATATTTGAAGATTTTCATATGAAAAAGACTTAAAATAAACCAAACATTCAAATTGGGATGATGATTTAGGAGCGTTACCTTTGAATCCTAAAGAATTAAGGTCTAATTGTAGCTTTGCTAGTTTTGTGAAAAGAAGTGTGTTACTTAACCTTCCTTAACCTTCTTTTCTCATCTGAAAAATGGGGTTGATAAAGCACCTCTCTCTAGGTTTGATATAAGCATTAATATAATATGTCCTCTCACCTAGCACAATGTCTGTGGCATATTAAGTGCTCGATTAACATTTGCTTCTAATAACATTTTATTTTTTAATATTACCTTGCGGATTTTTCATATTACTTTGCAAATTTTTACTAATACTTTGAAATAAATGAAAAAAAAATGTACGCAGTACTGATCTCAGCTTTCAGTTACATACAAAGCACCAGTTTAACATATGTTCTTTTATTTCTTATCTTCGATATTATTATATATTCAGTTACTTAACAGCACTTTTCATCCCTACAGCTCTCAGGGTAAAAAAAAAAATGGACTATTTAAACCAAATAACAGAAAATTTCTTTTACAAACAGTATTAATTTTTTTTTGTTTTTGTTTTTGAGACAGAGTCTTGCTCTGTTGCCCAGGCTAGAGTGAGTGCCATGGTGTCAGCCTAGCTCACAGCAACCTCCAACTCCTGGGCTCAAGCGATCCTCCTGCCTCAGCCTCCCGAGTAGCTGGGACTACAGGCATGCGCCACCATGCCCGGCTAATTTTTTCTATATATATTAGTTGGCCAATTAATTTCTTTCTATTTATAGTAGAGACGGGGTCTCGTTCTTGCTCAGGCTGCTTTCGAACTCCTGACCTCGAACTATCCATCTGTCTTGGCCTCCCGGAGTGCTAGGATTACAGGCGTGAGCCACCGCGCCCAGCCAGTATTAATTTTTAAACACTACTTTTTTAGCAAATTAAACAAAAGTAGACTTCTATGACCACAATCATTTAATTAATTCTGTTGAAAGTAGCAAGATTCCCAGATCGTCTTTTATAATTATAATATATAACTCTAAATGAAGATATAAAAATTCTAAAAATGACATATATAGAATATGTGAGTGTTATATATATATATATATATATTCATTTTATTATTTTTATAAAACCACCATCCAAAAGGAACAGTACCCTTACTTTGAAGCTCTAAGTCCCTCCCCAATCAAATGCCTGATCGTCCTATTTCCCCAACCCTTCCAAGAAGTAAACACTACGGTAAATTTTCTGTTAGGTATCCCTTCTAGGTTATCACTGGCAATGAATCAGCACAACCTCATAGGCCAGGCTGCTGGATTTAAGTCCTGGTTCTTCTTCTTTATCCGTGTGTGACTTTGGGGCTGTTATTCAACCTCTCTGCATGTTGTTCCCCATCTTTGAATGAGAATCATAGTATTAGTAAAAAGGTATATTGCATTAATATTCTGTTGAAAGTATTTGCACATAGTGCATCAGATATATATTTTTTTCTTGTTTTTCTACTTAGTTTAAATTATTGGTTTTGACATCTAAAAATATGGGATTGTACCATTTATTATGTATAACTTGCTTTCATCTTTCAACATAAATTTTTGAGATTCTTCCAATATAATGTGTGATACTATGGTTTATTTTTTGATGTCATATAATAGTCCACTATATAAATCCAGAATCATTTAATTATCCTTTCTCTTATTGATAAATGTTTGCACTGTTTCTAAATTTTTATATTACAAACAGTAATACTCAGGTCATTTCATGTGGATGTCTTGACAGAATGTGGACATATGAAGTGGTAAACATCATCTATTAATGTCCCATCAGTTAATATGGAACACGAGAGAGTTACTGAATCACAGTTCTCTTTCATATTTAAATCTTTCTGTATTGATCATCCATAGAAACTTTTCTCCACATAAATCAATATTTTAAGAAAAAAAAATCCTACCACTTTGCAAAGAGTTATGGATTTTCAATTTGCTTTTTATCAAATTCTGTTTTATTTTCATGAAAATGACTAAAGAAGTCACAATTAAAGTGTTATTATTGAGCTAGCTAGCCACAAAATATATTTTGAATGTGTCGAACAACTTTAACCTACATGAAGGACCATATTTCAATCAACACAAGAGCCATTTAAAGGCACCTAAATTTTCATCTCTGCATGGCTAAAGCTTAGTTGAAGGGTCATGGTGTCTAATGAACAAATCCATTAAGAACCTGTCAATAACATCAAGAAATGTTTTATTTGCTTTACTAACAGCCTGTAGAAGAAAAAGCTTTCGATATCTTTGACTAAACTAATGGGCTAGTATCTGATATACAGCGAGGAAATGGTTTAATCATTACAACAGATGATTCTGAGTTTAGAGTCATAGATTTAAACTCTTTTGGGATTTTACTCTTAGCCTTATCATTAGCATACATTGATTACTTTGATTGGCTAATCATTTAATTAAGAAATAGATAACACTTATTATTAAACTGGTTCAAGATAGTTCTGAAACTTTGGAAGAGAATTAGTAGTCCTATTTTCTGTAAATATATCCTTGATATTTAATATTTTTTATATGAAAGTTATTAAAATAATTTATTCCAATAGAAATATATAAAGAAAATACCTATATACACAAGATTTTCTTATTAGGGAAATAAAATATCATATTAGAAAACTTGAAAACAGCCAGAAAAATATTTTGATTTATTGTCTCTAGTGTGTATTTGAGCCTTTTATTAAAATCCATCAATATAACAAGAGTGTGTTTTCCAGAACTTTTCTTGACATGATAACTTAATCCAATTGCTCAAATGTAGAAATGTTATTCCAAGAGACAATGAGAAAGGCCTTAAGTTACAATGGTTCACAGAACAATTAAACTATCATATGTATTCCCTAAAGAGCTTCCTCTATTACAAATAACGCTAACACGAGAGGAGGGGTTGAACATTCTGGTTAAATGATAATGGATGGTATAAAATGTAATGCTATAAAGGTATGAATAAGACATAAGGAAATTGTTTCAAAGGCCAGTCCAATGGCTCTTTGATACAAACCCAGGGGCCCTTCCCTTGCCAATGAGCTCAATTAGCCCCTCTGCTCCATGACATCACAAAGTAACTGGTTTAAACTGTGCTTCGAGAGCCTTTGATACCCCAGAATTAAATGAGCCTGTCTCATTTAATTTCAGTTAATGTAAGTGAGCTTCTGAAACTGCATTGCTCAGTTATAACACCGAGCTTCAAGCCAGGCTGGCTGATTAATTCCTAGCTGTTTGAAGTGCTTTCTTCTCTTATCTCGAGCTGTGCAGGCCTTAGTACAGCCCGAGGAGAGCCGAGTCTAAGTCTAGAGATTTTTGTTTCCTCTCCACAGAGAGGAAGGGAGACCAGATAAGCACTGTGGCATAAAACCGAAAACAAGCCAGAAACTTGTTGCCAATTTTGAGCCATGTGTGGGATGCAGGGCTGATTAGAAAACCCAAAAAGTCTATAATAAAGCGTCCGTGTATCTGACTTTCAATTCGCTGGTACACTGTGCAATTTTAATTGAAAATTACTATTGCCTGGAAACTAACATTACCCTAAAGATGCTCTAGTTAGTTCCAGTTGAAGTTTTTACATAACATGAGCATTAGCGGCAATGAGAAAGGAAGGGAGAGGCTGAATGTGGTGACTCATTAGGGCAATGACTAGGACATTTTCCCAGATTTTACTGTATTACTTCTTGAAATCCTCGGATAATCTGTTTTGCTCTTCCCAGGAGACTTCTTTTATGATCTTCAAAGCAAAATATGCCTCAACATGAACTTCCTAATACACACATCATGGCATGTCTTCCAGCTTGAGATGAAGAAAGAATGGTTTTTAGGAGGCAATTGAGTGACTACACTCCTTATATTTCCCCATATACAAATACACACACCCAGCCTAAATCTCGGGCACTTTCCATACCATGAGTGTATTTTCGAGATGTCGAGGTAAGTGTGGGCTGAGCAGGCACCTTTACTCCCTGTGAGCATCTTGTCTCCCTTCCATGTGGAATGCCACCAGGCCACCGCAAGCCACATCAGCCACGCAGCCCCTGTCACCAGGCAGCCAGGGAGCTGAAGACTCAAACAGCAAACTGAGTCACTGCCAAGGAACTCACCATCGCCAGTCAGAATGGCTTCAGCAGTGGAGAGAGCAGATCTATTAAAACGAATCTGGCTCGGAGAGTGTTCCTCTCCATGTCTTATGATGTTTGCTCGAATAAACATCCAAAGCACAGTAAGAAATAATAAAACAAAACGCCCAAGGCTATAAAGCAAAAAGTAAAACCATTGTTTAAGCTACTCTTTCCTCTCCAGGAACTTGAAACTACAGTAAACCCAGAGATTGACAAGCAAAAAGCTACATGGATAAGTTTACTATAGACATTTTTCTGCTTGCCTGAGCAGCAACAGACATTCTGGTTTTGAGAAAATTTCATAATTCTGATGAGAGGCTATGTGATATTATGTTGTATTTGCTATAAAAGTGTTTCTAGAATGATGCTCACCATAGCAACTGAGCACTTCGATTGTGTTATCTGAATGCAGGCTATATAGGGAAGAGAACATTCCCTCATCTTTAAGGCAGAATTGTATAAGGTTAAAATAGTAATGGTTAGAAAACTATATATACGGATTGTGATATTTGAAGATTCAGCATCCACTTATGGGAAAGGATATATTTTTCTGTTATTCCTTAGTAATACATGAGTGGCTTAAGAATTCATGTTTGTGGAAAGGAAATTCCTTACTTAAGGAATTCTGTCCAAGGAGCACATGGACATTCTGATGGATTAAAGAGAAGAGTAAATATCTAAATAATATGATACCAAATATTTTGAAGTGTCCCAATATAGTTGTAACATGAAACTGTATCTATAATTAAAAGTTCGAAATCTTTAAGCTTCTTTTCTCCGTGTCATAAACACGCAAATCATAATCATGAATTATGATTATAATTAATGAGACTGATTTCTCTTATGGTTCAATAGGTAATTCTAAAGTTATTGCTGAAAGTGTAAAAAAAAATTGAACATTGGAATATGTATATAATAATCGGAGTTACTATTTATTGGGCATCTACTATGACAGGTACTTTACCAAATAATCTCATATTATGACAGTACTGTTGGAAGGCAGCTATTTGATTCTATTTTGGAAACAAAGATACTTTGTGCTAATAAAATAAATAATGTATCAAAGTCACAGAGCTAGTTAGTGCCAAAGTCAGAAGAATTTTTCTACCACCTCCTTTCTCTATACCCCTCTTTATACTCATCCATTTCTTTTTCTTCCTGCTCTTGCAACCTAACCTCCTCCCTATTTTCTCCTTTCTTCTGCTCCACGAACCACTCCTTAGCATACCATTGAAATCAAATTTGAAATTATTTGCTCCAAAAGCACAAGATTACGGATGATGCCATCTGTAGTAAAGGATAAGCAACATTTTCCCGGGGCCTGGAGAGATGTGTTTTGCTTCTAATAGCCAAAGGATCAAGCAAAATGGCAATCTGTACCTGAAGTCTAATCCAAATGTACCTTCTCCCTAGCTAACCTTCATGGGAGGTATTTTTTTCCTTCCAGACCCTCTTCTAGTCTTTCTGTGATTACTCTAGGAAATAAATAATGCTTTGGTTTTAAAACCACTATAGATATTAATATTACAGCTTTAGGCATTAAAATCAGTGCAATTGTCATTTTTAGTATAAATTATGAAATAAGGAGTTGTTCTGTATTTGTAAGTTTCCTTGTAAAACAACAAGGTGGTAATAATGCAAGTATAATAAATATTGCAAATTTTCACCTGTCACTTGAATGTGATTATACTAATGTGTATTTCAGTTTTGTTACTGAAAAATCTATTCCAATGAAGATTTTTGTTTGTGGAAATACATTTTTGTCAACTTAGCTAAATAAGTAAAATAAGTTTGAAATCACTATAGAATTCAGCCCAATATTTTCTCTTTCCTTCTATATTAATTATTTACTGGTATAAATTACCTCAAGGCAAATAGGACCAATAATGGATTCTGTGGAAACTTCTAGAGCTTCACACAGAGAATCAAGTAATATCTTAAGTAAACCATAGGCCTCAATGTTTTTTTCCTGGTTAGAAACAATTCTCATGTTAGTAAATAAACTTAGCTAAAGTGACTGGTTGATGTGTAACTTGTGGTTTTTTGTTTTTTTTTTTTTTTTTCATTTTTCTTTTGCTGACCCATCCACCATATTCAGCAAATATATGTTTCATTAGATGTGTCAATCTTAAGTAATAATGAGATTGGAATAGCATAATGGACTTATGAGTTTATTTAGTCAATCAGTCAGCAAGTGTTTTTATAGTTAGTCACCTTCCTGGCATTTAGAATTTCCCTTTATCTTTTGTCCGATTTATTAAATACTAGAAATATTAGAAATCTTTTGTGCAATTTGAGACTTCATGTTCAGATTTGAAATTGGGTCATTTCTTATCTTTTGGCTTAAAAGACATCAGAATAATCCCATCAAGGATACCTCAGAATGCTTGAAAGAGAAGAGCTATCCAAAATGTAAGCTTCAAATTAGAAGAGAAATGTTCACAAACTCCGCAAAGCAGGAGATACAACATTATTTTAAGAGCATAATTGTGTATGTACTTATTATTATTTATCTAAAAGTTACTTAAAGGGTATATTTTAATGTAAAGTTTTCACAATCCCAAAACATTTTCTTATAGTATTAAGTGTGTGTATCTGTGTGTATTATAAGGAGGGGGATGGGGGTATATCCATACATATAAGTAGTTTTGAATTTTATTTCACATTTAATGTGTCCTGTTTACTAGAAGAAAGCACCGAATATAGTCCTTGGAGTCATATTCTCTTGAAAAAGGAGTCTAAAGTGTGTAGAGACAGGCAGGAGTGTATGGGTAGGCATAAGATGAAGCAAGATTGGACAAGGGTTGGTAAGTTCTGAACCTAGATGATGGGTTCAAGGAATTTCATTATACTATTTGCTCTCCTTTTGCATATGTATACATTTTTCTATGATTAAAAAATTTTAAAGTGATATTAGCAGAAATTCTCGTATCTATAATCTCATGTTATAATTTCAGCCTCCTAGAAGGCACTCAGTTAATTTTCATACTCTCGTTTGAGCTGAGTTTTTATGCACACATACACATAAGAAAAAAAAACCTTTCTCATTTTTTTCTGTCTTCTTCGAAAATGCAATACAACATTTAGTTGACCATATTCTTTTTCTTTTAACTTTTTTTTTTTTTGAGAGAGAGAGAGAGAGTCTTGCTCTGTTGTCCCTGCTAGAGTGCCGTGGCATCACCCTAACTCACAGCAACCTCAAACTCCTGGCCTCAGGCGATCCTCCTGCCTCAGGCTCCTGAGTACCTGGGACTACAGATGCATGCAACCACACCCCACTAATTTTTTCTATTTTTACTAGAGATGGTGTCTCACTCTTGCTCAGGCTGGTCTCCAAAGCCTCAGCTCAAGTGATCCTCCCAGTTTGGCCTCCCAGAGTGCTAAGATTACAGGTATGAGCCATCAACACCTGGCCAGTTGACCATGTTCTCTATAGTCCTACATACCTGCACTCACCAACCCCTGGGCTACAGACTAATACTGACCCACGACCTGTTAGGGACCAGGATGTAGAGCACCCCCTTTCCCCCACCTGCCCTTTTCCAAGGAAAATTTGTAGTCTATGAAACTTGGGGGGTGGCACAGCAGGAGAGCAGTGAGCAAGTGAGAGAAGGTTCATCTGTGTATACAGCATACAGCCCTCCCCATCGCTCACATCACCACCTGAGCCCCCTGCAGATCATCAGACATTAGATTCTCATCACCTAGATCCCTCACATGTGCAGTTTATAGTCAGGTACATGCTTCTGTGAGAATCTAATATCACCGCTGATCTGAGTCTGTAGAAAAATTGTCTTCGATGAAACCAGTTCCTGGTACCAAAAAGCTTGGGGACCGCTGCTATATACCATACCAAATCATTTCTATTTTCTTAACCATGTAGTCAGCTCTGATTTTTCTCAAGACTTTAGGCTTAGAATTCAGGTAATTTTCTTCCATGTTCTTCAGCAGTTCTTGAGAGAATTTCTTGGCTCTTATCTGTGCTTATCGAGTCATAAACTCTGCTGGACAAATTTACAGTAGGTAAGGCTGTGTCACTGAAATGTTTTACCCGTGATATATCATCTTGTTCTAATTGCAGGGCAATGGCATGTTTAAGAAAAAGGAATTCCTTGTTCAAGCCAGTTGTCCATTATGGTTCATTATTTAAGACTAAACTTTGTCACCTCCATCAAAACACTCAACTCTAATTTTCCTGATGGAACATTACTGTCCTTCTGAAAAATTCCAAGGGCTCAATGATGCGTCATGTCATTTATTTAATGTGTTCTTTCGTATCATCATGCATGCCAAGGATTAGTTCTGTTTCACTTTTGCTCAGTTTGGGGCAAGGTGAGTTAACATATGTCTCCGTGCTCAGTATTTCAAAAAGAAGTTTAGGTTGCAACACTGATCAAAACTATTCCCCCAAGGAAGAGCACCTAGCACAAGTGGATTTCTCACAATGTTGAGTATATTCCCATGAACGACACACAGGCCTCGACAAGTATGAGTAACAGCTGACGCTAAGGCAAAACCAGACTTGGGCTCTGCAGGAATCAGGCACTGAAAACAAGAGTCGCTTAAAAGAGCCTCTGGTGGGAATTTTTAGACAAAAGATCCAAACAGCTTGTAATGTCCTCATTATCTTCAAAACAAAGCATGTTGTTAAATATGCCCGAGGATTTGCTGCTTTCCAAAGACTTTGTGGTACAAAATTTCCCTCTTTCAATCATGCAGTGAGCATGAATCACCACCATTAAGCAGAAAGAAACATGAAAGGGCATTGCTCAAACATTTCTAGTCTACAGTCATTTCTTGGAACAGCTAATTCTCTAGATGACTCCGTTACCCTGAATTAAAGAATTTTGTGGAATGTTAGATGATATAATTATAAGAAGACCTCCACAAGACATAAGTCTTAGAATACATTTCTAATTTGATTATTTATATTACCATGTATTTTTTAAAGATTTTTATCTATCCCAATTTTCAGCTTAGAGTTCCAGGATACACAAGTTAAATGTTAAGCCATTTCATTCTTAGGAAAATAGTTTCTAATACTAAGGCTTTCTGGGTATGGATTATAGGCAGATATTTAAAGAAAAACAATGTGCAATTTTTCTGATTATTTTATGAAAAATTTTACATAGCCAGATGCATAGCCTATTAATTCTATAGTTGAGGGATTCATCATCTTTATTTATAGTGTACTTATCTAGTACAGGCTGTAGCATAGTTAAAGAATGTTTGCCAATATTGTTTCTATTTGAGGCTAATGAAATATTTCACTGTGATTAGATGCTGAATTTACATTTTAATGCCTCCTGACTCACAAAATTTATTTTATTTTTATAACTTTAAAAACCATATTGTAGAATGACTAAAAGTTAGTATGACACTGAAACCATTGTCTAAAGATATCCATTAAGAGCAATACACTTTACTAAATTCCAGTTTCTAATAGCTTTAAAATTGTTTATGTAACTATTTATTAATTTCTAGGCCTGAACATTGAAGAAAAATTATGACTATTGCATAGTCTGTCTGATTTCTCTAATAATATTACTCAACCAATTAAATTTTCCTTGAATCTGGCTTTATTTACTCAATGACTAGATAGTTACTTAATTTGGATGATTACCACTTAATCTATACAGAGTGAACATGCCAAATTCATTTTGATAGAAAATTATTGTCAAAACCTTATTGCACTCATTTGCTTACATGTTCATTCTAAGTCAAAAAAGAGAAATCATTTACTTTGGCATCTTAGCAGGAAATGGTGCTGGTGTCAAATTTTAAACAGCCTGCTTTGTAGGAGTTTATTAAAGAGAATGCTAACTTTCTATTGTTAAGATTATTAAGGGACTAACCTTACATTTGGTCAAGTCCTATTTATTTATTTTTGTTGTTACTGTGATTGCCATTAGAATCTTCTTCATAAATTTTTTGCCTAGACCAATATCTAGAAGAGTTTTCTAACGTTTTCTTCTGAAATTGTTATGGTTTTATGCCTTGCGTTTAAGTCCTTTATCCATCTTGAATTAACTTTTACAAATGGTGAGTCTTATGGATCCTGTTTCATTCTTTTGTGTGTGGCTATCCAATTTTCTCAGCACCTTTTATTGAATAAGGATTTTTTTCCTCAGTGTATATTGTTCTCTGCTTTGTCAAAATCAGTGGGCTGTATGTGCATGGTTTTATATCTAGGTTTTCTGTTCTGTTCCATTGGTCTATTTCTCTATTTTTGTGCCAATACTATGTTGTTTTTGTTAGTATAGCCTTGTAGTATTATTTGAAGTCTGGTGATGTGATGTCTTTAGATTTGTTCCTTTTGCTTCAGATTGCATTGGCTATTAGGGCTCTTTTCCGGTTCCATACAAAGTGCAGAATTATTTTTTCAAGATATGTGAAATATGACCTTGGTATTTTGATGGGGATTGCATTTAATCTGTAAATCACTTTGGGTAGTATACACATTTTAACAATGTCTATTGTACCGATCCACAAGCATGATAACTTTTTCCACTTGTTTGTATAATCTGAGATTTCTTTCCTCAGCGTTTCATAGTTCTCTTTGTAGTGATCTTTCACTGCCTTGGTTAAGTACATTCCTAGGTATCTTGTTTTCTTTGTAGCAATTATCAACGGTTGTTAGTCTTTGATTTGCCTCTCAGCTTGACTGTTACTGGTATATAGGAATGCTATTCTTTTGTGTACATTGATTTTGTAACCTGAGTCTTTGCTGAATTTATTTAATAATTCCAGGAGTCTCTTGGTGGAATCTTTGGGGTTTTGTAGATATACAATCATATCATCTACAAAAAGCGATAGTTTGACCTCCTCTTTCCCAATTTGGATACACTTAATTTCTCTCTCTTGCCTGAATGCTCTAAGACTTCCAGCATTGTGTTTAATAGAAGTGATGATAGTGGGAAACCTTGTTTGAGTTCAGTTCTTAGTGGGAATGCTTTCAACTTTTCCTCATTCAGTACAATGCTGGCTATGGGTTTGTTACATATGGTTTTTATAATTTTGACATGTGTTCCTTCTACACCTAGTTTGTTGAGGGTTTTTATCATGAAAGGGTGCTAAATTTTGTTGAATGATTTTTATGCATCTATTGATTGAGATGATCATATGATCTTTGTTTTTTCTTGTGTTTGTGTGGTGAATCACATTTATTGATTTACATATATTGAACCATCCTTGCTTCCTTGGGATGAAGCTCAATTGGTCATGGTGGATTATTATTATTATTTTTTGATATGCCATTGAATTCAGGTTGCTAGTATTTTAGTGATGATTTTAAAAAGCTTCTGCACAGCCAAGGAAATAATAACTAAGAGATCAAAAAGACAACTTACAGAATGGGAGAAATGCATTTGATAAATAATAATAACTGGAATCTACAAAGAACTCAAGCAAATTAGCAAGAAAAAATCAAACAAACCCATTAAAAAGTGGGCAAAAGACATGAACAGAAGCTTCTCAAAAGAAGACAGACGAATGTTCAGCAAACATATGAAAATATGCTTAATGTCAGTAATCATTAGGGAAATGCAAATCCAAACCACAATGAGATATTATCTTAGCCCAATCTGAATGGCTTTTATTAAAAACTCTATAAACAATAGATGCTGGAGTGGATACAGAGAGAAAGGAATGCTTATACAGTATTGGTTGGACTGAAAATTAGTACAACCTCTATACTAAGCAGTATGGAGATTCCTCAAAGAACTGAAAGCAGACGTACTATTTAATCCAACAGTCCCACTACTGGGTATCTACACAAAAGAAAAGAAGCAAGTTTATCAAAAACACATCTATACTACCTATACTGAAATGTTTATTGCAGCACAATTCACAATGGTAGTTGTATACTCACACCATGGAATACCACTCAGCCATGAAGAATGATGATTTAATGCCCTTTGCAACAATTTGGATGGAACTGAAGACCACTATCCTAAGTGAAATATCTAAAGAATGGAAAAACAAACACCACATGTATTCGTTATTAAATTGGAACTAACTGATGTGGACACGTGCATAGAGGAAAGTAAATCTCAAAGGAAATCAAGCAGTGGGGAGACAGAGGAGGGGATGGGTGAAAACCCACCTAATGGAGACAATGAACACTGTCTGAGTAATGGACACACTTTTACCCTTACTTAAGCATTACAGAAGCAATCCATGTACCCAGAAACATTTGTAACACCATTATATTTTGAAATATCCTAAGTGAAGTCTACAAGTACTTATTTCATACAATCAATATTTTGTTTTACATGAATTTTTATCACTGTATACTAAATATATTTGTTTCAGTACTATATACTAAATGGATGTATATTTCAGAAACTATATTTTCAGGTAAGCTAAGCAAAGAGAATATGCAGTGATTTTTCATTTATTAACTTATTCAACCAATGTCATTAGGAGCCCACAATCTGCTAGACACTGTGCTAAGCCTTAAGTAGGAAGCGAGAGAAAAATAGATAATCAACTCAAAAGAAGACATCAAACAGAATATAATGTTCTATGAGGATGGGGGAAAAAGTCATACAGGTACAATTTAGAAAAATAAGAGAAAAGAAAATGGGAGGTGAACTGAAGTTTCAGTCGTTGTTGCTGCTTTTGTAATTTTAATACCTGTGTACCTACTTCCAACATTATTTTATAAATTTTTTAAAGAGAATTAATGACATCCTTTGTTTTCTAGGTTCCTAGAGCATAAAAACAAAGTTCAGAAAGAGTTTGTTAGTAATTAGTTCTTTTCTAAATGAAGACATGGATTCCTTTGATGGTTGAACTCAGGCATCTACCAGCAAGACTTAAGTTGATTGCTTAAAACTTGAGGAAATAGATGCCTAGCACCATGTCCTACACAGCTGTGTCACTTTTAAAATTCTCAAGGTAAGTTCTTAGATAGAGGTTTATTTGGTCATTGCTTTCTCCTTCAGTTTCTAATATACTCATTGCATTTTCATTACTCATCTCATATTGAAAGATCGCTACTTTTTGTTTGCTTGTGTGTATGTTTTTATGGGGTTTTTTTGGAACAACCTGTCCAGGATTTATTAGGTACTATTTTCATTAGCTGAAAATTGGTAATTTTCTTATACAAGTTGGCTTTGGAAGTTGACCTTTGTAAAGTGAAGGGAAAGAGAGACCCATCAAAAATGGTGCTGAGAAGCCCCTGAAACTGATTTTTTATTTGTTTTCTCCATCTACACCCCTTCCCGTTTCACTGCATTTGTACTCAGTAAAAACTCTGACTATGTTGCTTATGAACATACTAATTTCTGTCTGTGACTGGTAAGGTGTCTTCACAAAATTTTCAAGGACCAAGATTCTTTTTTATCTTGTTTTTCTGCCATCCTCAGTGCATGGAACATACTTAATGGTGCAGCATGGCTGCATGAGCTCCAGCTATCGTGGCCACATTTCAGCCAGCAGAAGAAGCAAGAGACAAAGAAAGGTTATCACCCTCATTTTAATCAAGATAATGGGAACAGTACACAACACTTTTGTTGATACCTTATTAGCCAACATTTAGTCACACGGTCACATTTGGCTACAAGAAAGGCTGAATAATACCTTTCCTCCTAGAGGTTACATGCCCAGCCAAAACCCAGGAAATATTTAACTA